>JAVQJL010016034.1:0-42948 GCA_036024295.1 Nannoperca obscura
AAGAAATACCATTCAGAGGAAGAGCATATTAAAATTTAAATGAGGATCAGAACTTACACATCTATCTGAGCAACATACTGCCTCATTTCTCTTACAGCAACGTCCAGGCGACTGTATAAATAAATGTAGGCGTCCTGAGTCTCTGTGTCTTCCTGTTTGAGCAGGAAGCTCAACCCGCCTTCCCCATGGCCACCCCGCCGACTGTCCGTCAACCCCTCGCCTCCATCCACGGTCACATCCCCGCTGCTGTCCCCCTCGTCCCCTTCCAGGCCAGAGCAGTTCCAGGAAGGTGCCCCCATGCTGGTCACACAGTGCTGGGTGTGGGACATGGGGTTCAGTTGTGCTTCAGGAGAGGAGAGGAGAGGAGAGGAAGTGAGAACAAACATGTTTTGCAGTGGGTGAATGAAACAAACTTCACTCTCTGACAATTATATCTACCCCAGATGTTCAAAACCCTGTGAAGTAACAATCTTGTCTGGTCTTCATTTAGACTTGATGAAAAACAACTTCTTAAAGGGCACTTGTGTAACTGATATGCACAGCGAGAGCAGGATGCACAAACGTTTACTTGGGTTGAATGCCAAACTAAGCTGTAATAATCTGAGACATCCCAAAACTGCAGACAGATTAAGTTCTTGCAATGAACCCAGAGTGGGTACCATCAGTATGCAGCAAACACGATGATTAAAAAGAGAAGCTCTTACACATTTTTATGTACATTCCACATGTACACACCTTTTAAAACAGTGTACGGACATTTTTATCAGGTTATAAACCTCAACTCGCCACATTAAAGGCATCTGCCACCAGAGCAAACATCTCCGTGGCTGCTGGCTGCTCGAGCAGACACAACGCATACTGAAAAACACCAGAGCTGAGCATCTCGTCGGTACAACTGTTGGGCAGATGTTTGACTCGCAGCTGGTGCTGAGAGGAAAGAGGAGTACGAAGCGCCCTGGAACAATGCAAACAATGCTAACTGTCTGCTGTCTAAACAGCTGTATTGCATTTCCATCTTTGCTGAGAGCAGAGGGAGTCCAGCAGCCAAGCCTAAAGACTCTTAATATCAAGCTGCACCAGAAAAAGGTTGGGCCACAGAAGGCAGGATACTTCTTTCTGTATCTATGGAGAAAGGATTTCTTAATATGTTGACGGAAATTATTGCTTGGCGATGATGCATTTCCTTTACACTTGCTCTCTGCCCTTTGACCTCTGCAGCAGTAGCATAATTAAATGAATGGCACACATTCCTACACTGCCTTCAGGCACCATCTTCGCTGACATCATTCATTCACTTCTCATGTCAGTAACATGAGTATGGCCCGCGGCTAATGGGAGTCTTAGTGGCAAACCACTTATCTTAATTTACTATGGGAATCCTTATTGCTACTGAGGCTGGTATTGACATTCCCTTCTCTGTGCTGTGGGATTAAAATGGTCATGGAAGGCAATTAGTCAAAATGATAGTTGAGCTGGTGTAAAGTGGGTTAAGCTGTATCATCATGAAGGGGATGGATCACAGTTGAAGCTTAGTTTGAGCAGTGGATATGTGACAGGGACTGTGCTAATATTCAAATATATTAGACAGAGATGTGTTGCCCCTCTACCTTGGTCGGGATCCAGTCCAAACAGGGAGTTCTTGCGCCCGAAGCGGATGCTGAATGTCCTGCCAGCAGTGGTAGTGCTCTTGGGATAGGAGACCTGCATGAAGTTAACATGGCAGTTGGTGGGAACAAAGTCCATGCAGCCCAGTGGGTGAGGGCAAACGCCGGCCTGCCTGAAGGAGGGCCACGCCTTGTTCCTCAGCTCCAGGGCAAACTGGGTGGAGAAGGGCAGAAATTATGGAAAGCAGGATGCAGGACATAGTTCAGTGAAAGACTGACAGCTCTGATGTTTCTAGAGTGGGTTTTTAATAAGATGATTTTCACTTTCACCACCAAGGCAAAACATGGTCGCTGTAGCGGAAAATATGACAGAGATACAACACATAATGACAGAGAAAATGAAGATTAATAATGCAATGTCTTGAGTAATTAAAAAATAATTCAGCTTAAGGACAAGAGCTTGTGTCCAACTATTATCATCAAATGTTTTGGGGTAGAAATGTGAGAATACTGGTATGAATTATGGTTTAAAGTTACCACACTTGTACCTTAATGTCATTCAGTCACGCGTGAATTAAGACCTTTCATATTGTGTTTTTATGTTAATATGAATGCGGGGGACATGCCTGTGTGTAACAATTCCCATGAATCTATGACCAGTCTGATTTCTATGTGTTCAAGAGAGTCTAAAAAAAGTGTCTTAGTACCTGCTGATAGCTGCTGATACGCCGTTGGATACTCTCCAGCTTGGTGTCACAGATTTGTCTGAACTCGTACTGAGGCATGGTAACTACTCGGTCGCTCTGGGAGATGAGCTGGCTGCAGTTACGAACAAAGAGGCTGTCATCACTAGAGAACGCTTCCAGGATCTACAGAGACAAGAAACATGGGTACGGATGGATCACTCCTACAATAAAAGTTTAGAAACTTGATTTAGTTGATCACAATCGCAGTAAAAATAGCATTTCTGGTAGCAGCAAGTGTGCTTTTCATCTATCTAAACATTCAGCTTTCCAATACTAACAAGCAAAACCACGAGTGAAGCCAAAAAAGAAACATCTGTCATAATAGTACAAGCTGAACAAATACCAGTGACCCACAAACCCAAGTTCTGATCTTCTATCATACATGAGAATATGTGAACCCTGTTAACACTGCTACACACATTACAATTATACAACATTTAGATACCAACTAATGAAAGTAGGTCTTGTGGTGCATTCTCTCCTCAGTATCAAGTTTTAATCCAACATAATTAAACTTCACCTCATCCTCCTATTACTACCTTAGCAGTGAGGCTGAAGCAGCCTTTGGGCTCCACCATCTTCTCCAGGACGTGGCTTTTGATGCCGGCAGTGCTGACGTATTCATAGACGACGCCGTGCTCCAGGTGGACGTTATCTACCGTCATGCTGACCAGAGGCAGCTCATCAGAGAGGGAAAGCCTGCCCAGCCGGTAGTCTGTGGAGCAGAATTGTCACTTGTATATAAACGGTACATTAACAAGTCGTCATGTATTTACAACATGAAGAATGTATTTGATGTCAAAAATAAATAAAAAAGTAGGAGGAGTCGGAGGAAAATGCAACAAATTACATAATTTTTCCAGAGGTTGAGTCATTGCCTAAAATGTTATTGGCATGTCTAACACGCAAAAAAACCATAACTTGTAAATAATGTTTATAACCAAACCTCCTAAGCTTTGTAAGTTCAAATAATAACATTACAAATCAATGTAGTAATGAGGTGCACAGTGAACTGCACATCGGTCAAGTGTGCTTTCCCTGCCAGCACTGTTAGAGAAATTGGTCACTTATCGTACATACACTGACGCACTGTTACTGGATGATGTCCTACGACTGGAAGTGTCATTTTCAACTAGATGTTCCATTTCTAGGGTAAAATGGCCCACTCTTGAACACGCTTTTCACTGACAAAGTGAAAATTACCGAATTCAGAGGTCATCTGAAAATAGCAATGTAGGTTCAACATCACTGACGATGTAATATTTTTGGCAGTGACAGCTACAGTTTATATTAAAAGGACACTCCGAAGCCACTCTAATCCCGTTCCTGATCCTTTCATGAAAATGATTGCTCATAGTAACTGGTATTAAATCTGTTATGTGTAAAAACAATGTGCTTTATTAATATACATTTAAATACATTTTCAGAGGATGTTTTACCTTTTCCATTGGTGCCGTTCTCCTCCTCGTGGTCAGAGCCATTCTCCACTGGATAAGGCCTGAAAGCGCTCTCCTCCTTCTCACCCGCACCGCTTTCTCTTTGTAGCTCTTCCACATCCTCAAATGCACGATACACCCACTGACACTGGGAGAGACAGACGAGGTGGAGTTGAGCGTTGTCATGTAAAAATGTGCAAAACAAAATCATTATTGGAATCACAATCAGGAACCGAGCAGAAAAAGAAATCCAGTAAGACGTGTAAGGTGAGATAACGGCAGGGAGACAGAATGTGCTTTGTTTTAAACAAAGCCGTAGATGTGGTCCGCTTTATACAGAGGATTTGAAGTATTTCCTGTATGCCCTGTGGACATTGACAATTTTCACCTAACAAGGCATTCAGGCCTCATCAACAACAACCTGGTAATTTATCCTAATGTTAAATGAAGCAGAAAACATTTACTGGAACAAGATCGGGCTAAATAAAACAAAAAAGAACAATGTGCTTTATACAGTAAGGAGGACATCCTTCTCTGACTGCAGACATACTGCCTGGAGCCATGGACTGCTGCTGTAGGAATGTCCAAACAACAAGACATGGGGTTTGCAGTGTGAACGTTGGCCATGCAGTACAGAGTGTAAGTACTAGCATTCAGTTATGACTGTTTGGGGGAAAACACTTTCTTGGCCACAGGAATGGATGAAAATTCAGTGGAAAATGACAAGTTGTTTATTTGTTGCTTTGGGCTACGCTTTCTGAACTGAAAGACTCACTGCCGGTGGCCTGCAGCAACACATAGTAACTCATGTTTGAGATCACTCGGCTTGCCCGCTGTCGAAGCTACGAACACCGATGAAATTAAGTCACTTGGTTGTCAAACAGAGATGAACATTTTAAAGAGCAAGTGTGTTGCACGGTCGGTGAAATCCATGAAGTTTTTAACCCGTTTGCTGTGGCTAATTTGAGCTCTTACAATGCTAATGTTGTTTAATCTGCCGTCTCAGAGCAGGAATGTCTGGGTCACTGAGGTTCTCTGCTCTGTGAGCTCGTCCTATGTGAATTTAGTGAGTGGTCCCACATTGTTGAATAATAAATTATAAATTACCTTTAAAAAGCTACAACTGATACTAAGTCAGATTGTTCAGTTTTTTTCAGATACTCTCAGTTAATACGCTACAAAGCCTGCTGATGGAGAACGTTTGTGTTAGTTTTCATGTGTCCCCTCACCACTTCGGGAGGCTCCTGGTGCATGTGCTGCGCGGTGAAGTGCTCCAGGACCTCTTGGTAGTCACTGCGGTTGACGTTGTTGCCGTTGACCTTTAGGATGACCTGGCCGGGCTGAAGACCCGCC
This sequence comes from Nannoperca obscura, assembly GCA_036024295.1. Taxonomy (NCBI): domain Eukaryota; kingdom Metazoa; phylum Chordata; class Actinopteri; order Centrarchiformes; family Percichthyidae; genus Nannoperca; species Nannoperca obscura. The sequence goes on from JAVQJL010016034.1 coordinate 5,140, forward strand.
CCCACCGCCTCCCAGCCTGCAGTGCGTCAACACAGGTTTAGAGGTCAAAGGTCGCAGTGTGGTTCGATTACAGTGGAAGTGTAAAAGGAGGAATTAAAAGTGCCGTACATGTGTCTCTCATATGTACGAAAGCATTTGGTTCAAAGTGTTGATATCAAAGTGCATGAGATCATTTTCTTTTAGTTTTTCTTCGGACTGAATCCCCTCACCTCCCCCCTTTTGTTCCTCCAGGAAAATAGAAAATGACTAGGTTCAGTGCCGTAACACGCTGTCCCAAGCTACTAATGGCTTTGCAGCCTGGAAGTCCAATCAACACCTCCATCATCTTCCTCTCTGCTCTAAAAATACCAGCGCTGGCATCACTTCCACCAAAGGTGCCAGCAATTACCCAACTCCAGGGCTACTTGACCCAAGCATGGAAAGCACACGGGGGGACTGATTTAGGAAGAGAAATGAATATCAGCTGGAAAAACTGCTCCTCAAACAGGCAGATGTGATACTAGACACTAGGAAAGAGAGAAAGGGAAAAGGAATGTGGAGAGGGCGAGAAAGTGGAGAAGTCCCCCTACTATAATAAAAGAAAAGTAACACCATGAGATCGGATTCCTCGGTTGCACCAACCGGCAGGTTGTCTCCTCCTCCTCTCCTCGTCTACTCCTGTCTGGACTACACATTGGGATTCATCCCTCTTTCAATCTCTAATTTTTTGTCTAGGCAAACATCTGGAGGTTGTAAGGAGAGAGCAGGAGGAAAGAGAAGGTAGAACTAAAGTGTGGCTGTCTTTTTAGCTAGCTATTATATGTTTAGCTCTAATCACAAAGCATTGTCTGTCTGTGTCTCTGTGTGTGTGTGTGTGTGTGTGTGTGTGTGTGTGTGTGTGCGCACATGTCTGTGTGTGTTTTAAAAGAAGTATTTGGTCTATTAGGGGTTTGAACCCTGACCGCAGGCTGTCTGGCTGACAGGTGGCCATAAAACCCTAATAGAGGCTCACTAAAAGCAAAACGTAACAGGTGGTTGTGGGCTAGAGTTACCTCATCTTTCCTTTGAATTCACCCGGAATTATTTGTCTTTCTGACACTATTAAAGCATTTACTTTGAAAATAACACGGTCAAATTCTGTTGTGGTCATAAGCAAAATATGTCACTTGTAATTGAATTTGAGAAATATTCATTTATTTTCATCTCCCTGGGACCCGTGAACTGTTAAAACCACTCAGCAGAGTCCTTTTCCATTACACAGACAAACTCATGGTATCGTTTTACCTTTAAAACTACAGTGTATATATTGTGTCTTCCTTCCTCGATCAGATCTAATGTCAAACTCTCTACAACTAATTGAGGAAAACAGAATATAAAAATACAAGTTCATTATTATATTTATAATTCCACTTTAACACAAAGTTTGCTTTGGGAGATAAGAATCTTTTTTGTTAGCTTAAATATTGACTTCACTTTCTCGTAACTCATTCACTTCCCCAAACAAAGTGGGGTCAATCAAATCGGGCACTCACCTTTCCTGACTGCATGGACGTGAGGAGGGGCAGAGCCACAGAGCCTGAAGGAGAGGCTGTCTGGGTTGTCAGGGATCTTCACAATCCTGGATGAGAAAAGACCAGTCAGACCAGTGTGCCCAGTGTGTGTGTGGTTTTGTGAGTGTTTGTGCGTGTGCTCCCTCACTCCTTGGCCTTGGTGGCAACCAGCAGCCGCAGGGAGCGCCGTATGCAGAAGGCCTGGCTGATCATGGTTTCCACCTCTGAGAAGGACCGGAGGAACAGCAGGTCCTCATTGATGGTGTAGATCTTCCTGCCCACCTGCAGGCCAGCCATCTGGGTGGACAGGCAGGAGAAAGAATGCTGTTATTTTTAGGTTGAACGGCAAGAGTTTCAGGTGGGGACCAAGTGCAATCCATGAATTACCTGCCTGGTATCACAGTGAGACCTGAACTGTGAGCTCAGATGAAGTATGATTACCTCACTGACTAGTGTGTGATGCCCAGAATCAAGTCCCTGTTCAGTATATGTGATTCCAAGGAGCATGGAAGGAAACAAACCAAAACATAACGGGGAAAATCAGCGTGTACTGCTCAGTATTTTGACAGCCTGTTCAGTCTTGTCATATTTTCCAGGATGAGAACAGTTTTTTATGGAGGGAATGCATATCAAGATTGGCTACTAGATATGATAGTTTCCTGCCTGCTGCCTGATGTTTTTGCACACATTTCCAGATTTAAGGGTGACTTTCAAGTTACATTTTTCTCTTCATTCCGTCATGCGTTTCTGCCTGCGATCAGAGGTGGTTTAAGTTATCAGAAATTGCCCTTTTATCTTCAATTAACTACAATCAGATCAGTCACGGTGCACATCAGTATGTGGAAATACAATAACAATTGCACACACAAACACACATGCTTGTTTGATGTTAGATTCTAATAAAATGACAAGTGAGAGACCACCGCAGCCTGCTGCACGTCATTAAATGCAGTCATCTCGTACATCTTCAGTCACGTAGTGGGAATAATGCTGCCTCTGTGTGTTCCCTGTGTGAGTCCAGTGTCCTGGGCACAGATCCGGTGGGGTGGCTTGGCTGAGCCAGGCCCTGACTCTGGATTACGGCCCAGGGTGGATGTAGGAATGACTGGGAGGAGCCACGGCCGTCTGAATGTGGAAGGTGGTGTGTGTATGTGTGTGATTATGCAGCAGGGGTGCCTGTCTCCACGTGACTTTCTATAATAGTATCATATAGTGAAAGAGCACTGTGTGTGAGAGAGTGTGTGTTTCTCAGCCCTTTTCAGAGCCCCATGGGAATCAGCTGAGCTTTATTCACTGTGCTGGCACAGAGGCTGTGTCACAACTAGCAATCTTGTTATTGTGGGGCATGGGGGACATGGGATATGAATAACAAAGTGAGAGGGCGAGAGAGGAATGGAGAGAAAAAAAGAGCAAGAGAGAGCAGAAGAGCGAGGCTTTTCTGGGGTGGAAGCAGGCAGAGGAGAAGAGGAAAGATTATCCAGAGAGCGACTGAGGAGAAGAGCAAACTGGGACAAAACTGCAATGAGTGAAATAACAGAAAGCAATGACGAAACGTGAACCACAGGGACACGAGAAGAACGAGAGTAAAATGAAATGGTGAGTAGGAAGAAAGTTGGCCAGAAGTATGTCACATGTCCAACAACCGTTGGCTGACATGAAGAAAAAGTAAAATCCCAGGGAAAGAAAGGAAAACAGTCTTGAATTAGTTTTAGGATTAAGGTGTAAAACAGATGCTGACAACGACGCCACAGAAGTGACATTTTTACCTGAACATGAAAACTAAGCCATCATTTATAAAAAAATATATTTTTTATGTTTTGTCACAATCATATTGGCATTTTAAAATGGCTCTGGGTGAGTAAAATGGTCCGTGTGTGAGTATGTTTTTCTAGAGGTGATGTGAGTAAGCATGTTTAATGGCTCTTCAGCCAATCAGAGTGAAGACCTTGCAGAGGGAACAGAGGCAGACTGACAGCAGCCGACTAAACAGTAGACAGCCATTACCTACTGGAACTAATGCCCTGGGGCAGGAAAGAGAAACAGTGTGTGTGCGTGTGTGTGTGTGCGTGAGAGAGAGAGAGTGAGAGAGAGAAAGAGAGAGCGTGTGTGACCATTACCTCAGCATGTGAGCCCCTGGTGACAGATTTCACCACAATGGCCTTGTTTTTCTCCTCAATCTCAAAGCCATAGTCTTCTTCCTCGGGGTGGATCTGGCACAGAGAAGATCACCTAATAAATCTCGCACTTTTACTGGTTCCCTCAAAACAGCTTGTAATCTGTACCTCTTGTATGTCTGACTCTTAAATCAGAAGTCAACAATCACGCTCTTACTGTAAAAAAAAAAAAGCCATTTGTTAGTATTTGCTGCAATGACCTGATTTTTTCGGAAAGAATTGTAGACGTTTAAGGTCAGTGGTTGTATATACAAAATATCCACACATCACAGTTTCAATTTTAAAGGTTAACAATTTGTGATTTTCCAGTGTCTTGCTTCTACAGCCGTCCTCCGCTTCTTATATTTTATCCCCCAGTGGGACGAGGCTTAGTTAAACTCTGTCATCACCAAACACATTAGCCGGCCTCCATTAGGTAAGCTGCTGGGGCTATCTTCCTGCTGCACGACCCTGATAAGATGGGGATCTCTGCGGTTACATCAGAGGAGATGGCTGTGGTAAATAAAGAGTTCCTGCACTTCACTTCAATAATAGCCACGAGGGAGGATTAGTTCTGCTAATCGAGGGGAAAAAACTTCTTGTGGAAGGCCAGATAGCGTGCCTAATTCCCACTCTGATATTAAAAAGGCATGCTAGTGATGCTTCTAGGTTTTCTCAAAGCTAATGGATTTAACTAAACAGTTAACTCTGTTTCAGCCTGTGGAAACTAGCCGCTAAGCTCAGAACAGTATACACCGACCTTATTATATGCACTGAATAACTATACATCAGTTACGTTGCACAATTTCTAAATGACAAAACGACATTTTGGACATTCGCCATTTTTGCTAATTACAATAGCCCACGATGACACGTATGCTGCATGTTTGATGATGACCTGGTAGGATAAGAGTTCAGACCAATAAGGTTTTAGGAGCTTTTAGTCTGGTGAGCAGACCTCCTTTTTTCTATGATCTGGTACGTGGTTTATATATAGGATGCAATCTCAACTCCTAGCACACAACAACCTTTCTGCATCAGTGATTGTGGTTTTTTATGTCTCATCGTGCATTGAACTCACAAAAGTCTTAACGTTTTAGAAACTTCAGGATTCTTCCCACATTCTTGCCAGTTTGTTTACAGTAGATGCTTCGACCAAGACACGGTCTCACTCCTGAATTTTGTCCCTTTTGGGGACATTTTACTTTTAATTGGCGTCTGTGTTATTAGATAAAAAAGAACTAAGCACCCGGTTAGTAAGAAAAATATCAGGATCCCAGGCTGGGCTGACATGACAGGTCACAAGGTCTGACTGGCAAGCCATTTTAAATGTTGAAAAATCCAAACGGGGCGGACTAGCACTTGAAATGAAATGTTTCCCTCCATCATCAGATGAGGAGGAGCGTACAGTTTATCTCGCTGCAACAATCAACTCCTGTCATAGTTTAACCTCTTGTCTCATTGGCAGCACAAGAGACACTTCAGGTACAGCTGATTAGATTTCCACAAGACAACACTCATTGGGATGCATTCTGATCAGAGCAAATTCAAAGGTGTTTATTGACATCAAAGCAGCCCCCTCTCCCGCGAGGACGGGGGTCGTGTGTGTGTAATGATATTAATTTAATCTAGATCAGAAAGAAGAACACAAATGCACAAATACCGGTCTAAACAAACTGGAGCGAAGAGGGCAGCAGATATCAATTCAATTAGCCATTACTGTGTACACACACACACACACACACACAAAAGAGTGACACATATCCAGATAAATGTGGAAACATTTGTAAAAGCAGCTTGTTTTCTTTGTTTTTGGAAGCATTCACACAGATGTTTTTCTCAAAATGAAACAAAAACTACGGCGTGAGTCCGGCACTGTGACAATAAGTATCTGTGAAACAATGTATTTGTGTGAGAGAATGTGGAAAATGCGTGTTTATGTCTTTCTGTGTTCCCGCTCACCACAAGGGACTTTGCCAAGATGTTTTCGATGAGTTTGAAGTCGTTGCGCTGGAGCTGCTTGCTCTTGGTGCTGGTTCCCTCCATTTCCTCGTCCGCATAGAAACGGAAGAACTGGGACTCGTCTTTGAACTCACTCTTCTCCAAGACTTGGAGGGGGAGAGAGACACACACACACACACACACACACACAGCATGTAATCAGAAAGCTGCTGCAGAAAGTAATGAGGACACAAATAGCAATGGGTCGCATCTCCGTCTTTTCAGTTAAGCATTGTTGAAAAAAAGTGAGACTAGACGATGGTTTTGATTGGAACTTGTAAATATTGAGTGTGTTACATAACGGCATGAGTCCTGTTTGCAGGTTGTTTGCAACTTCAAAGACCTGATATGAGTGTGTGCTCGAGCAAAACCCTAAAAAGATGCCACTTAATGTGTGGAGATCTTCACACAAACAAGCTTACAGTTAATTATTTAATTAGCTAATTATGCTAACAGGAACATCTGGAGCTAAACCTCATCTGGGCCGTAGCCGGCTTAAACCAGGGCTAGGAAGGATTCTCTGGAGGACACAAGGAAGCGTCTGCCACGCGTGTCAACAGAAATCCCACTGTTGCGCCGAGCCTCACGCCAACACATGGGGCACTTCAAAACCAAACACACTACATTAACCGTAGTGTAGATTATCCAGAGCTAAGCCACAGAAATAAGGCCTTCGGCCACAGTATGTGAGCATTTATTGGGCTCAACAAGGATTTTCTTGAATTAAAGATTGACATTTTACCTTTAACCCTATCACAATAGTTTTCCGCTCATGATGGCTGTCACTTTCCATATGCGTCAGGTCAAAGCACATGTATTGGACACGACTGCGACAGGTGCAAAATACGCCTAAAATGGCAGGATATCCACCACTGTACTGTGTGCCGTTTAACAGCTGGCACTGACATCGCCTCGCTGCGGCACTTTGATGCTCACATTCGGACTAAAGCCATGATGTGTGAGACTTGTGTTGTGCTGGAAAGAATTATCCGTCCATCCACCATCCATCTTGTTTGTGTCACATAGGGGTTGGCATTTTTGACTTTTGGCCAAAATCTCTAACACAATCGATATATTCAACCGAGGACATTTCCTAATCTAAGGTGTATGACGGTAAAATGGGGCCTGTAGAGGCAACACTGAGAGCAGAAGGTACCCAGCTGTTCAGCAATTTGGAGCACCTCTGGCAACCTCAGGTGAACAAAAGCCATGATAAACTGATTACACACACACACACACACGCGCCAAACCCACTGGCCTCACGCCAACTCAAACTAAGCCTGAACGTGAGTTATTTCCTCTGAGTCACGGGGCCTTGGCCATCTAATACCTTAACACCACCTATTCAACTAGAGGGAGTGCTACTCCAGAAACTATCATGCCCCAATAACACACAATGCTAAATCATAATATAAATGCTGAGAACAGCTGATAATATCCAAGCGTCAAGAAAACATTTTTAAAATGTTTACTTTATATAATACATCTACATATACACACGGCATTAAATATGATGCACTGTTGCAGCTATATGGGCAATCATTAAATACATCAATACAATACTTCTTTACATATCCTGTCTGCTTAGTGCAAAATAATTCTAAATATTTAAAAAGATAAATATCTGACTGATCTGAGTGCACCTTTAACCAGCAGTTTGAAAACACTTAATGTCAATGTGAAGATCATTATGTTTTACTGGTTTAGTATTGTTTTACATAAGTGTTAATGCTGTCGATAAAAATCATTATTACTCATGGGTAATTCCATTATTGGTATTCTATGTTTAATATTGACACATGGGTATGGATTGTAAATGAGATTTAGGCCATTGACTCCTGCAGTATAACAGAAAGAAATGTATTGCTGTATGTGGAGTTGTGCTCTATGTGTTGAGTTGCCTTCACAACAGATGTGTAGAGGATGTAACAGGCGAGGACAGACGAAAGGCAGTTTAACTGTGTCGTCTGTCATCTTCCCACCAGTGAGGAGCCTCATAACCTCATGTCAAATAAAACCAGACAGAGGGACAAAAACAGACCGAGTGGAGGAAGACAAGGACAGAAAAGAAGAGTTCGGGAGGAACCAGGTGAAGAGCAGCAGATGTGCTGACTAAGGACTAAAGAGAGTGACTTGAGGAGAGGTGAGGAGTGCAGAAAGGCGGAGACGAGAGAGGTCGCGACCCCGAAGGAGGGCAGAGAAGAGGGAGGTGTAAAAGAACAGGCGACACCTTCAAACCAGATGGTAGAGAGAGGAAGGTGTATGTGTGGGTGCAGATGAGGAAAGCCACTATATGACTGAAAATACACGCTTGACGTAGTATTTAAAAGAGGAGACCTGAAAGCTTTTAATCATATGCACATTTATACTTTGATACTGTATACATTCTGATTTATCACCTATAGTGATGTCAATAAGCAGCCAGTGAAATATCAGTTAATGTAATTCACTACTAGGATGACCGATCAAAATGAAGAATAAATGTAATTTACATGTCTTCAAATTTGCCCAATTACAGAAATAGTAAGAATGACTGTCACCTTAGATTTCAGTCTTCTTGAATACGTCACTAAACACATCAGGAAACACGGTCACCATGCTACTTCTTTAGTCTTCCAACCCGAACTACTTCCTTTAAGTGGTTCTCACTTTATACATAATACACTCGGCTGATGAAGATGACAGATTCAATTTTAGGCGTTAGCCAGTGGTCACGGTTTAGTGGACTGACCCCAGACAGCCACGTAGCTGAGCCAGACATCTCTGGTTAGGGCACGTTTACGTTCAACATGCTGGGCTAGAACCAAAGCCGCGCCACTATAATGTGGTCAGTGAGGTTGCAGAGACTTGGCTAGACCAGATACGCAAATTTATTTTCAACCCATGAAGGCATGAAAGAGATTTTTGCAGGTAGAGAGAAGGACCGACTGGACGGCAAATAAGAGATAAAATGCCCAATGAGGTAATCGAGCAGCACAGAAAAGACACCAGGGGGGGAGAGTGAGAGAATGATCAAGTCACACAACAACAGCGTTAATAAAATTTAAACCAGAGCTGTCGCAAAAGAGAGCGCTAAGTAATTAGAGACAGAGAAAAGACATCATCGTGCATGTGTCACGACAAAGTGCCATTAAGCTCCTTTCATCTCCTGCTGACTATGAGCATCAAACTGAATTCACAGATTCAGTTCGCGTGTGTTCACCTTTCCCTCGCGCATGCGTGTGTGTGTGTGTGTGTGTGTGAGAGAGAATACAACTGACCGTGGTGCATGAAGCCATTGTTGCAGAGCCCCACGCCCAGTGTCACAGCATCCTCTCGGGTCGAGCAGTCTCCCTGGGAAACCAAAAGGAATGACGCACGCGGCCGGTCAGTTACAATGCCTGTTTTTGCCCTCTCATACACAGCAGGCTGCAGCGCCGCGGGCCTGAGTTACTGTGTGTTTGCTCGAGTGAAGACAGCCATTTGTTAATGAATACGTGTATAATAAAAACAATGAGAGATGGGGACACTGATTCTACATGTCTTTGGTTGTGTTCTTTAAGGTCAATGAATGGTGACAAAGGACCAAAACATTTTTCCCGTAGTTTTTTGTTTAGTTTAGTTTGCATTGGAAAATAGTCAAAATACACTTCAGCAAAAGCAAAATACAGACATATAGTATAGTATATAGAATATACTCAAAAAGTACAAAACAGGGTACTCAGTTACAGTAATGACCGTTACTACCACTGAAAGTATAATAGAGAGTGATTTTACCTGCAGGAGCAGCCAGTCGACCAGCTTGCTGGCAGGCACCACAGATTTAAAGGTTTTCAGGTGGTGGTCTCTGTCCCTGAAGGGAGCATGAAAAGTTTTCAAAAAGATGTATTTTCACAGCACAATGCAGGTGGCATGAATGAATAAATGAATGAATGAATCCACAGTTTACACACGTGACAGTGTTTAACAGATTTCAAAACTTCTTTGTGGTTAACATCTACATCACCCAACAGGTTCTGTTAGATTTATGTAATGCTGCATTTCTTGAATAACAGTCAACAGAGAACCTTGTCTTTACTTAGAGAAAGTCATATATTGATTGTGGAACATCCATATCATGAGAATGATTTATTTGTGTTGCAGTGTTGTCTGTTGTTCTCCTGTTTTCTAAATCCTGCCAGAAAAAGCACAACAACAACTTACATTCGCTGTGCTTTTAATTTCTGATTCCTTGAGCTTTGGTGAGATTAAATGAACCACGGTGGATCAGTTCTGCTCAACATGTGAAACAGGAAACGCTACAGAGGATGTGTGGTTGGTTGTGTACCAGAGCCTATCGACTGAACAATGTCTTGTTGCTGTATCTGTATCTGGACCACCCGTATTGTAAACTTTCAAAACAAACAGTCAGATGCAACAGATGTAGAAGTGCACTGATTGATGGTGCAGACAAAACCTTAAAAACAACAGACTTAATTTGTTGATAAGTGCATCATCCTCTACAGCATGACATCTGTGGCATTCCCAAGATGGATTTTATTAGGTTTATATCTACTTCATCATACATTGTTATTCTTAGTTTCTGCATTTTGATGTTATGAAACCGACGGGTGCTTTGTCACTCAACAAAGTTTAATAAAACAGAGGCGCAGTTTGATTATTTATCATTCATAAAATCCAATACATCCATCACTCAAACGTTCTAATTAATGGTCGATGCTTACAATGCCAATTTAGTGATGGATTAAAAAAATAGCCAGAACATGTTACACAATATCTGGCTGGCAGGCAGAGGGATTGCCTTTGTATGGAAATAGGATTTGTCCCCGGACCGAGGCTCTTTGTTTGCACCGATGGCAACCCTGGGCACTTCAATCAGCGGTTTAGAGATGGAGGGGGAGATAGAGCGATGAACGGGGACAGTATGAAGGGAGGGGCTGCGGTGGACGGAGAATCTGTGTGTGTGTGTGTGTTTGAGGCAGACAATGTGTGTTTCCTGTGTTTCTATCTGATTGGCAACATTTCTTGTAAAGAAAGATTCTCGCACTTCAGTTAGAGTCAGATTTAGAGAAAGCATGTGTGTGTTTATGTGTGTGGAAGAGGGAGAGAGCATAAAGGAGAAATAAAAAAGTGATTGATGAGGTAAAAAAAATAATGTTTTCAGTGAACACTTGAGCTCAGGCCACAGTGAAAAGGGGGTTCGAGAGCTGTCATTCCTGGCTGTGCTCGTGTTCATTCACTCATTACAGAGAGGGGGACGTGGGCGGAATGTGAACCCATCATGAATATGCATTCATGCACCTGGAGAGCGGGAGCGTTAGTATACGGGGGGAGAAGGGCAGGTACTTACTTGATGACAGGCGTGTGGAGGCTGTGGAGGCGGCAGTACAGCCTGACGCCCTAAAAGAGAAGAACACGCGAGCCGCTGAGTCATAGAGCATACACACCTTGGGTAAACAAGTACAAGCATGGCTTCAGGACAAGAGATTTAACTGTTGACTGTGAAAAGACTTACCCCAAGGTGATCCCTTTTCAGAAAGACATTTCAAAACTCTCTAAAACGGGGCTCTGAGAACAGATGCAGGCCAACTACACAACCTTTATGTCCTTCTTGTGATTTAGTGTCTGGGTTTTCTATGGGAATGCATCTGTGCCTCCAGAGATTATATTTGAACATTTGCATTAAATGTTGGACACAAGTCACCAACATTTATGCTTATATCAATTTAATAAAATTTGATATGCTGAACGCTATTCTAACAGTGCTGTTTTTTATTAAATCAACAATATAATTTTTTGGTGTGTTGCTGAAATCACAGTGCAGAAATGAGACAAAGATAAAACCATCGCTTGTGGCTCAGGTGCAGTCAGTGGTGTTGATGGATATATTCTTGTTTCTCATGGTAATTAAAATGATATCTTTGAATTGTTCTATAATGTAATTTGTAGCCTGATTTATGATTCAATATGAGATGGATACATTTTGTGCAGATACTCTCTGCCTATTTTGCCTAATTGACTATAAATCTGCACATGTACAGCTCAGATTAATGACTATTGTCCTTCTACATTTCTTATCAAACGCCAGCTAGCGTGTGCAGAAGCAGAATGACAGTTACCTTAGACATGATGTCCTCCATCTCGCTGCGGGCCTTGTAGGTGCCATCGTCGTAGCGAAATCGGTACAACACCTGCTCGTTCTTGAACTGGTGCTTGTCTGACACTGAAATATCGACAGAAGGAGAGAATGTCACCTCAGCTGGACTCCAGCTTGAAATACTGGGTGATCGGGGGTTCACAACTCCTCAAGCTTTAACTGGAATATTTAAGCAAAGTAAAACAGTTCCTTTCACATCTTTCCTTGCTTTGAGATCCCTGTAGTAGTAGACCCTTGTCTCGGATGTATTCAGACGCATGGCTGTAGTGCTATAACCAGCTGATATCAGTTTTGTTTTTATCTTATCTAGTTTAGTACTGGCATGTGGTTCAGCCAATATGACTTCTCAATATAAACATGCAGATGCAGACTCGATATTTGTTGTCAGAGATAGCATTAGCATACTAGTATGGAGCCCACCCCTGAAGAAACTTTGCAGTTGAGGCAAAGCTCAGGCTGCCGCTACAAACATGCAACTTTCATAATGTTATAATGTATTGTGTTGCCAGCATTTTTACACATCTAATTTACAGAAGGTATTGGGGTAAGTACAAACTGGATGAGAAAAGAAAGAAATTCACGTCTGTGTTGGGAAAGCCATGAGATTCAAATATTTAACACAGCGGACAGCTGCCAAGTCCCATAAAATCAAAATAGTCAAAATAATAAAAAAGGAAAAAAAACATCCAAAACCAGTTCTTAATTATAATCAATCCAACACAGAAAATGGAAGATGACTAATACATAAACCAACAGATGTCTGCTGGAGAACCAAACGGTGGAATCTGCCAAACAGAGGCAGTTTGGTTCCACCACAACACAACAAGTTGGCATGGGCTCAAACAAGCTGCTTGTTTTGTCAGTCTAGACTTAAAAACGGCCTCAAGAACCGAAGGCACCACACAATCAGCCATTGTAAAGTTTCAAATGTGGAATTTAAAGTACATGAAATGATAGCTGAATTATTTTTGGAGCAAAGGAGATGTCAAAATTGTCAACAGTCAAGTAGGAACTGGTGTGTTTTAGTGGCTCAAACATCTTAAGCTGATGGGATAATGTTTGCACTGTACAATAAAGTACATGCGGTTGACTGTTTTATGCGTCACCCAAAAAAATGCACGACTCAGCAGGGGGAGATGGACAGCTGCAATTTGCCACCGTGTCACTTTAGCTCTCTCTGTCTGTCTGTCTGTTTTCTTTTCACTGACTGACTGGTGCCACCTACACTTCTGCCCGCAGGGCCCGAGCCTCTCCAGTTTGCCCACAAAGCCTCGCTGCTATCCCACAGTGCCCTGCATGTCATTGTCACTGTATCTCTCTGTGGCCGTGGGCTACTGAGAGAGAAGACTCCACAGGTACTAAAGAATATGAACGTTGGGTCCCAGTAAATTTCCCTAAGAGAGTGGTGTGTGTCTAAGTTGTGATGGGGGTTTGCTCTTACTTTGTACAAGAACCCCTTCAGCAACTCTTTGGACAGCTGTGTTCATACATTATTTATAGCTGTTTGTATATATGTGTGTGTGTCGTTTCTCAATACATAATTCAGGTCAGTGGACCTGTGAATGTCACACTCAAGAAAATAAATAAATAAATCAGGGAAAGGGAAATAATGTGAGACACAGAATAATTATTACCAGACAATGTCTTTCTTGGTTTCTACCCTAAAACATGTGGTCCAATGGGAAGTGGAGGATGCTTTCACAACATGGATGAGTCAAACAATTGTAGAAGGAGAAAGTGAATCAGAGAAAAGGAGAGGCAGTGAAACACGCAGAAAAACATAGGCAGTTGCAAAGAGCATCAAAATGTAAGTAGATAGAATAAAGGAATAGTAGATGACTGATGTTTAAACAAACAGAGAAAAGCAGGGAGCAAATGAGGGAAAAGAGAGAGAGAAATAAAGGATTTAGTTTTGTCTCACCATGGTGAATGATGCCGTTTTCCAGCAAGGCTTGTCCCAGGTTGACCCCTTCGTCGGGCTTACTGATCTCTCCGCTCTCTATCAGCCACGACACAAACTCACTGAGAACACGAGACAAAGAAGCACACCATGAGGCCTGGTTTCTTAAAGTGGAAATCTGTTCACACATTTGCTTTATTTCTGAAATTGTCACAATCTTCACCATGGGGCTCCTTGCTGTGCTGTTTTTGCAGGGAATTTCACAGAGACCGCCTGGCAGACACCGTGTGGGTGCCACCGCGCCACTATGTTTTGTTCTGGATATTTGGTGGCATTTCTCAAAAGCAGCCCCATTTTCTTTCATGTTACCACACTCGTACAACATACGTTACCCTTGTTCTGGGAGATCAGCTCTAAAAACAAAAGCAAATAAACACCGAGGAGCGTTTTTGATTTTTAACTTAATGAAAATAAGCGGTGGTACATCTATAACCTTATCTGTAACACCTGTGTATATGTCAGATGTTTTGATATATTTAGATATCTACTTTAGCAGGGGATTTCACTAAAGCACAATCTTCAGTTGTAAACTGCATCGTGGATAAGGAAACATAACTTCTCTCAGTATAAGTGCACAGGTTATTGTGGATCGCACTTTTATAAGCTGTTAAAGTGTAAATAGGCGATAAACACTAAACATGCTTCAGTTTCCCAACAGAAACAAAAAGTCAGTGTACAGAGTTGAACAGTTTTCTGTTAGTAGTGGAAGGGGACTTGAAAATGTCTTCAAGCATTAGCTGTAAGGGACAATTGATGTAAAGTGCAGGTGATGAGGGAATAAGTGATTTTTAACCTAATGCTTTGTTTGTATGTGACAAACCCTGTAAAACATCACTGGCTGCAGTTTCCATATTGCTGGCACAGGCGGTGCATCTACACTACATATTCATGGTAAATCCTTTAAGATTTTTTTTCTTTTGCTACATATATGCCTAAGACCTTGATACTGTACATGCATTAACCAGCTCAATGTGAGCACTTCAGCTCTGCTCCCTTCTTTTCACACCCAGTGTGCACTGAACAAATGTTTGAAGGAGAAAATTACATTCTCCCCTTCTTCGTCTTTCATGCTGCTGAGTGAAATCCCTTTCTCAGATGAACGAATGATGAACAGTGAATTGTGGAGCGCTGGAATGTGTGTGTGTGTGTGTGTGTGAATTCTGAGATTGAACATTCCAGCATGGAAATGATTCTGAAGCACGAGTGTGAGAAACATTTGCTTATGTGTGGATTTGCATTCATGCAGCAGATGTATGAATGTATGTGTGATCTTATGCACGTATATAAAGTCCTCCGACACGTATAATACTGCTGTGTGTGTGTGTGTGTGTGTGGGTGTGTGTGGTCATGCAGAACGGAAGACACCTTGAGCCATCTGCCACTAGGCCTTTTTGTCTGCCTGAAGCACAAAGAGAATATTTTATCATAATTAATTAAGTTCTTCTTGTGACCTGCCAGGTGCATGCTATAACCTGTAGGTGCTGCATGTGTGTGTGTGTGTGTGTGTGTGTGTGTGTGTGTGTGTGTAGGGAGGCCAGTCCCAAAGGCCTTTACATTTATTCTGAAGTCTGTAAAAAAATTGTTTTCATGCCTGCATTATAATGTGTTCATGTCAAAGCCAGTAAATTGACATTGACAGGGGACTCAAGTGAATGTGAGGGGATGTTGTGTGTGTGTGTGTGTGTGTGTGTGTGTGTGTGTGTGTGTGAGAGAGACGTAGGAGTCAAGTTAATTTTGGACACAAATCTGTTATGGAAATTAATGATAAGCAGGAATACTGTCTGTGTGTGTGTGTGTGTGAGCGAGCGAGTGAGGAAGAGACACAAACAAAGGGGGCGAGAGAGAGAGAGAGAGAGAGAGAGAGAGAGAGAGAGAGAGCCTGCAGCCACACACAAACGTAGAAGACAAGCATACTGGATTTGTGGGAATATCTGCTCATGATTGGTTGAGCTTCTGCATATTTCTGTAATTGAAATTGAACTGTGTGAAGTTCAGCAACATTAGCAGGGCTCTTTCTGGTTTATTTGCAAAAGCATTGTTGATGATGCAATTTTATTTCACAACAGAAAGAAATAAATCTTGCCCCCTTTCTTCAGAGAGCCCTGCTCGACTAGGCTTGGACAGACTGTTCTTTATAGTACACTGCTTACAGTAAGAAGACAAGAAATCTAGCCTGGCAACCAGACGAATCTGCAAGCTCGTGTTTAATTTTCTCTGGCAGAGCTGTAGACTTATCCAGTTGCATTTTGGTTTGTAACGCCTCTTGGAAATTAAAAATGAACTGGGAGGTTCCAGACTAAATCACATTTGCAAATTGGTCTGCCAATGTCAGGCTACAAGACACAATGTTTTTCCAAACACTTAATTTGCTACAGCTCCATTTCCTTTGTGCACTGCAATGTGGGACAACAGTCTGCATCAGCACACAACTATGTATACTGGCGTTTTATGGTGTACTTAATAGGTGTACGTAGCTCCAAACCTGCTCAGAATGAGTACATAGCATGTAATTGGGACACAGCTAATGTATTTTCCCTCAGAGGGTAAGAAAACGCATTGAGAACCAAAAGCTAGTGGAATAGAAGCTAACCCAGACATGGAGCAGGAAGATTTGACTTAGAGTCAACAGAGGAGAGCTGATTCCATGTCTGCCTAGTTTTAACTCTCCTCTTTGTACAAAAAGGTACAGGCAAACAACATAAGAACATTAGGATCTGATATATCATCACTTCAAATCCCCACAAATTATGCGAGGCAAGCACCAATAAGAAATCGTAAAGCGTGTTACCACCGACCACCTTCCAATGTAGATAGTAGACAGATGATGGAACTATGCTATCAACACAACAGGGTGCTATCAAACCGGCCGTCAGCAACTCTGTGTAATGCAATAAGCCCTCGAACTACGCCTGCAGCTAATTTCATCACAAAGACAAATGCAGGGCTGATGCAGGTTGCACTCATCGGCAGGAAATGAGTGATAAAGTCAGGAGGGTGGAGAAAACAGAGTGAGGATAAGAGGGAAACCAACTAAACATACACCACATGATGAGGCAAAGGAGGGAGTGAGCAACTGAAAGGGCACCGTCCGAAAAACAATCATTGGAAGATGAACATGGTCGACGGCTACTGTTCTGACAGCGACTCTGAACTCTCACCTGCAAGTGCGTGGGGGGCTGACACACACACACACACACACACACATCTTAGTCTTGGCTAGTTTTATTTTTTGTTTCCCCAAGATGGTGCCGGAAAGAATTTAATTGCTGCTCAGGATCTTACAAACGCTGGTGTGTATGTAGAGCAACTCGGGGAAACTTAAGCAAGTCTCTCATTGTCTATTCATTGCATTGAACCATCAAGGGGAGATAAAGGGGAACGGCCTGTTGCAGAGGCTCTGTTAAACGTCCTTTGCTAATGAAAGTCTGGATGTGTGAGTGCGTGCCCGATGATATGAGTGAGTGCGGAGCAACTTGGCCTCTTCTACGCCCCGCGAAAGGAGACTATGAGGGGGGGCTCATTACGGACAAGAGGATGTAGGGACAAAACTATTTAGGCATTTTGCCAGGACTTGGAGAGGCTGTGTGCCAGCTCTTTTGAAAACCTGCTGATCTTACGTAACAGTTTGTAAGGATCCCCCTGGCGAACGGCATGGCACTGCAGTCACATTTACAGAACCGGAAGAAACCAGGCACTGAGGATGCACAGAAACTCACTTTCCCATGAAGCACTTGGGCACAATGCTGAGCTTCCTGCGTCTGTCCTTAATCAGGTGCCGACTCTTGCTCATCATCATGTGGTAGAGCTTCTCCCCCTTCTCGGCAATCATCACGTAGGCGTCCCGCTCCATTCCAAGTTTCAGACCTAAAAACGGAAGAGAAAAGAGAAAAACAACTCACCCTCGATATCCATGGAATGAGAGTCTGGCCTAAAAAGAAATGTTTCCATAATAACAGTGACAAAATCTCAGCTCCCAACACCGTGCCTGTATCACAATGCCAAGATAAACAGAGCAGAGCCATTACGGGACACAAATTTCTACTTGCTCTCCACACGTATCAGAGCCAAAAGGAAAAGGCTGTCATGGTGCTGTTAGAAGAGACAACCGAGTCTTTGCCCGGACCAGGCCGGGTCCAGCTGTGTTCTGCTATTGTGCAGATGGAATGAAGCCACAACCTTTCTGAAACAAAACCAGATGTTAATCTCCCCTAGAGACGTTGTTTTCAGAGGAGGTGAAGTTCAGTGGGGCAGTGTGATCTTGATCTTGTTTCTGTGTTGGTTTAGCTCTTATTCCTCTATTGTGAAGCAGAATGTGAGGGCCCATTGTACGGCCTACTACCCCGTCAAAACCTCTCCAGTGAGTACACCGTTTGAGCTGCTTAACCTCGTTGTGGGGTTTGGCGAACTTCTGAACCGCACTGTGAGACTTTCTGACTCGGGCAACTCAACCTGCACTGTGCCTCTCTAAGCTGCTTACCTCGACCCAGAGTCACAACAAGCTGCTGAACCCAACTACAAAGTATTCTGATTTGTGTGTTGCAACGTGCTCGCCAAGTATATCTGGTATATTGGTGACACTTGGAAACAGATCTAACTTGGGATCTTTGTCACTTGTCAACCACCTTGCTTTTTCTTTGGGCCCGGACACATACGAGTTGACAATCGCTCATCGGTGATAGCGATTAGATAATCAGTGAATTCACCTTTTCAGTGCTGCTTCTCCTCATCGCTTGGCTTGAACATTGTAGGTGGGTTTTGTCGGTCTTCTTTTCATGCTTTTTGGACTGCAAATACAAACTGCTGACCACTTATTGCTGCCCCAGAGAGCAGCAACAGAGGGCATTTGATCATTTGTCCTTTCGTCATTAAATCTTTGTGGTCGGCTTGGAGCGCCAGGGTCCTTAATATTTTCTAACTTTCTACGCTGTCCAGTGAAAACTATACAATAAAGTTAAATGCAAATATTTTTTATGCTGTACTATGCAATTTAAGCACCTGAGGGTAAAAAGCGAAGTGACAAGTTGAGGTGGAAGTCTGAGCAGCTAGAGATGAGACAAACAATGCATAAAGTTGCATGACGAACTCTTTAATCCAGTTTTCCCACCGAGTCTTCGGGGTTCTGCACCGACAGCCTGTGATGGAGGTGGGGTTATATTACATTTGACAGCAGCTGGAGTGGACTTAAACAATGAGCGTCATTGAACAACAGACGGGGCCTGTCCAGCACAGAGGCCCCGCAGCTTCTGGTCCAGCTGTCAGAGTTTGTCTTGTGCTGCTTTCGTCTTCCTGCGCTCACTGGCACGAGCTATCGCCCGAACACACTATCTGGCCCACGCATTTTCCCTAAACTACCATGAAGATAAGACAAAACACCTCCAGCTGGCAGCTGTTAATCAATGAAAGTCTTTTGGGAGGGTTCACGAGAGCTACATGTTCACAACACGGAAGGAGCACGACGATACACGGAAAAGGTCACGTTAAACAATGCGTGTCAGAACAAGCAATAATGCATGAAGGCGGGAGGAGTGGGGGGGGGGGCTAGCTGTAGCTGTCTAGACTGTAAGGTAAGTACACTGAGAGCAGAATATGCTGTAGAGTGAGTAATAGAAAGGGAGAGTGTGGGGAAATTGGGCGCTGTGACTGATCTGGCATCTGTGAGCCTCGGGTCGATTTCCGGCGGGTTGAAACTTAACACCTCAAGCTGCAGCGAACTCCTGATTCGTATTCTGAAACCCTTTCATCACAGGATCAGCTGAACTTATTTAATGTCAAACTGGAAAGAATAACTAACAAAAAATGCAAATGTTCATGTTGACGGTCGTAGTCCGCTAACGTTTGCAGCTACACCTTTAAGCATCCTGTCATTTTCAGCCAAATCATGTTCAATTAGCTTTGTGGATCCAGCTTTGATTTATTTTTTTGCCATGAATGCTATCAGGTGACCTGTTATGTACCACCGCAAATCTGCTCAAAGCCTTTCACACTGTTTCATGCACACAACGTAACAAAGACAGATGGCCAGTGCTGAACAGGTGGGCAGACGTTTGAGGGGAAGTCGCACAAAGGAGGGAAAACAACTTAAGGAGCAACAAGAATATCAGTTTACATTACTAATCTCAAATCAGAGGAGGTGGTGCTGTGCAGGGCTTTTTTTAAACCATCAACCAATTAAGTGGATTTCTTACTGGATTTTTAGGGTGAGACTGGACGCGCTTTTGATTTGCTGCTAATCCACAGTAAATTCCACATATGCATCATATGTCTGCAAAACAAACTGAAACGGATACAAGGCTGCCTTTGAGTCTGCGGAGGCCACAAATCGTTTCATTAGAGTAAAAATAGATCCAGATTAATTGAACTTTATGTGTGTGACATAACGAGGCTTCACATTCTTTGACAAGTGAAAGCTTTTGTATTTTAAGCATTTGACTAAGATGCTGTTTTTAGCAAACCTGCCGTTTGTGAATGAGACGTTTGTTTCATCGGTCACTTCCCGCCGAGGACTTTGATTAGTCAGATACCTCTTTGCATTGATTTTCTTCTCATGTGAAGAACAGATTGTTGCAGCAGCCTCTTCTTAGTGCACAGGTCAAGCAGGCCAACTGTAAGCGTCATGTCACCTAAGCCTCTATTTACAAAACAGAGGCAGGCGGCTTGTTCAAGGTGGGACACAACCGCAGGACACACACACACTGCATCCAGGTCATGAGCGCATCCACAGTCATTACTGTGAGGCGGCTAAGGGAGCCGTGATAGCTTGTGAATCTAAGGTGACACCAACATGTAGGGCAACATACATACGGGTGCAACAGCAGAAACCTGGCAACCATAAAATGTGTTTCCAAGGACAGACGTTATTGACAAGTGGTCTCTGGGAAGTGCAGCTCTACACTGCGGTGAGCTGGAGACAAAATAAAACATGGAATGATAGGAAAAACAGAGGGCCAATGAGGGGCAGTAGCTACTTCTATACACTCAATTAGCTAAAACTCATGCAGTCTGACAACACGCTTGCAGTTAACCCTCTCTTCATGAAGGTAACAATGTTCACTTTTAGAGATGTTGATGATTCATCTTTATTATAGTGTTGGAGGCTGTAGTTTGTGGTGCTGTTGAGCTGTATTGTGTTATACAGAGAGGTGTTGCTGTTATGTAGCATATCCTCATTGATATGAATGGGGTGGACAAAATAACAGAAACACCTGTCAGTATTACAAAATCAAATTCAACCTCAAACTTTAGCCCCTTAAGTGACCATACAGTTGAATTACCATTCTAACCTTTCATGAAGGCAGGATTTCCTGCAGGACTGTCTAGGTGTACCTAATAAACTGTTAACTGAGTGCAATAAATACAGTGATCTTGTTAAACACTAAGTATGAACTAAGTGTCACTCACTCTCTCTCTGCTCCCGTTCCCTCAAGATGGCGTCCAGCCACTTCTGCTTGTCCTCGGGATTTTTGGCCATGCAGACAAACCACTTGTTTTTAGCCGTGTTGTGGATCTTCCAGCCGTTAGTCACCGTGTAGTTGTTGCTGTGGTAGTCCGCTGAAAGGCAAAAAATTGTTAAAGTAATTCATTTTATTAACGGGAGAGTGGTCATCATGAATCACACACACACACACACACACACACACACACACACACACACACACAGGTAAGTAAAGGAAGTAAGGAGTGTAGTTAAATTACACTTGTTACAGATGTTGTATAAAATAGCAATAAAAGTTATCTCTAAAGACGATTTACAACTAAAGCAATAATTTACAAGCCAATAAAAAAGATAAACGTGATACACCATGAGAGCAATACAAGACAGTCGTTCCACTGACTCTGCAAATCTCTTTCTAATTTTATCATCCATTTAGCTGCAGGTGAGCAGCTACTGAATAATGAATGGCCAGTGGTAATGGGGTGCATTAGTCTCACGCTCAAAGGTCATATAAATGGATCTGATACGTCAGGCCCCACAGGGAGCAGCTCCTGCTGGGCTGGGACACATACTACTGTGTCAAGTCTCGTTTTAGCCACTGGGGACATAAAAAGATGGATTCTAGTAAAATCGTAAACATACTATATAGTAAGGTGGCATTTATCAAGACAGAGAGGTGTATGAGTCAGTGAAGGTGGGTACATTTTTTAATGTTTGCAAAGTCAAACAGCTTGAAGTCAGCGTCTTTGACTGTAATTTATTGTGTGTAGTTTATGAAATCTGGGTCATCTGGGTACAGAAACTAGATGATTACATTCAAACTTTCAGCAGATAACTGTAAATACTCACACATTTCATATCTTAGTAATCAGATAAACTGTGTTCTGGGAGTCCACATGTGTACGCATTTTCAGTGTGAGACCCCTTAGTTCTGCGAATAGGGCATGTTTTTCTTTGTGGTTTCCCCTTCAGCAGCCTAAATGTGACAGCACGCAGTCAACATGCAGAAAAAAGGTCATGTGAGCTTGCAAAATATTCTGCCAGCGCAGAAGAGAAGAAAAAAAAAGAGGAAACATGTGAGAGAGAGAGGAAGGTGAAGTGTTTCTGCACCAGCAGACAACACGTTCCAAGCCGAGCACGGTACCTCACAAACAAACCACAACAGCAAAATGAGCTGACTGACGGCCGTATCATGGCAGGACCACAGATGGGTCGTTTGTCGTGTAGCTCGGGGTTGTGCTTTTGCACTTCAGATTTGTATCAACACCTCTACTGAATAGCTGACATCAAAAAGGTGGTACACGAGGTTGCGAGCTACATCCTGTTTGAAACTAGGTGCAAGTATGATACTCCACCCAAACTGTCAACAAGTGCCTGATTTAAATCCAACCACCAGTTTCATGAACTGAATATGAAAAGAAAACCGAGCACTGTAGGGAAATTGAAAGCAGTAATTATTATTTTTATTGCTCATTATTTTCTATATTACGTGGGATATCACGGTAAACAAATCAAGCGCCTAGGTACCTTAGAGGTTACATAGGAACTAACCAGAGGCTCTTGAGAAATTACACACACGCCCCGGGAGAGTTGCATGAATGGACATATAGACAGCCTCCAACGGTAAAGCTGCTGGGCAAACACAAACCTGTTCCATCTTCCACGTTTTCCACCTCCATCACCTCAGTGTTGATTCGGCCTCTGAACACATAGAGGGGTCCGTTGATAGACTTGGTCCTCTTGGTGGACTTCTTTCCAGAAACCCTAGGTAATTGGGACAACACTGTGGTTACACTCGGCAGGGAAAACATCCGTTGAGGCCAGCGCCACAGTAAGAAAAGAAGCTGTGTCTGCAGCACTGCACATTCATACAGACACAGCTATGGGGGCAGCAGACACATGCTTACATGCTAAAAACATGTCTACACAAACAGTAATGGGGTAACAGTAATGTGTTTCTTGTTCGTGCATTTCTCACCTGGACTTCCTCTTACAGTAAACCAAAAGGTTGTCAAACAGGAAGAAGACACGTTCCTGGATGTTGCCTGCAGAGATTTTAAGGAGATTTCCATGAAGCAGCAACTCTGTGCAGATATCCGTCAGGTTGGTTCCCTGAAGAAAAAAAACAAAAATCAAAAAGGACATTTAGCCACTGACATTATTACTGTAACAGCATTATGAGTTACTAAAAGATGGCAGTTTCATCCTTTTGTCATTTCCAGAGTCTTCATGGTCATGTGCTGCAGCCATAGTTCATCTTATTTAAGCAGAGCTCAGAAACTCTGATGGCACCCTCAGTCTAAACTGGATAGTCAAAGAAAACACCATTATCTGTATCAAAACTTGAAGAGTTCACAGCCTCAGTGAAACAATAGGAAATTCAACTTTGACATTGTGAACAATTTGTTTTCATTCTATCGACAATGATGGGAAAGAGTAAAGACAGCCGTCTCCCACCCAACGCAAAACTATTAACTGCACACCAGGACAGATAAGGTCTCACTAAATCAACCACTGAGCATGCGACAATTAACACCAAGACTCAGCCCACCTTTCAGTCTGTGCTAATGAGGTTGTTCACGTCAGTCTGGAACTGTTAGAAAATGCCCTGTTGATTGACCACAGCATGAAGTATAATTAACCTTTTCAAAAAGTGGCTGAACTTCAGGACCAACTCATAACTGTTTTTTTAGGCCTAATTTTAGTATTTTCACATTTCCAATTAGGGAACAGAAACTGCTTTCACAGATACATGCATGAGCACCCATGTAACCATATGTTCCTGCCCAAGTGGTGAACGACGGATGAGAACATTTCCTACTCTCAAAATTTAAACGACCAAGGGAGGGGCTGTACACCAAAGCGGTCTACCAAAAATTCTAATAAAATAATAAAAAGGTAAAAGACATCTCGTTGCTCGTTGTTATACGGATCACTCCATTCCAGATCATCTGGAAGTAAATATGCCCATGTGTGGACTTAGGACAACCTTCCCCCTTTGGCTTGTGGAGTCCCCCCTGCCACATCCCCACACACACACACACCAGATTTGGACTTCACTCTTGTCTTTGATGTTTCTGATACTGGTCCACCAAAGACCTGTGGAAATCCCCCCCCGTCAACCACACCGGCTCTCAAGCGTCCAAATTTGATTCCCACGAGTATATATTTATGATGGATGTTCATAGAGGGAAAAATGATTCTCTGCGCTTTTCTTAAAAGGTGCATACCAACAGGGTCTGAGGAGAGGATTGTGTTTCAGACAATCGATTCAACCTCCTGCTCACTGCACTGAGCTGAAGGGGGGGTGGGCATGAGCATGTGTGGGAGTGTATAAGAATTCAGAGGGCATGTTTGTGCCTATGGACACACGTGCACGCATGTCTTGCAGTGGGTGTCCTGCATTTTAATGTTTGCGTATACATGGCGGCGGTGCATGTGTGATCGTGTGTCCATGCAAACGAGCACAGTGTATCTGAGCAGCGCTAATGCTTCTGGGCCTGATTCGGCACTCCCGACGTCCACTTCCATTAGTGCTGGAGGTGATTAGCCTGGAGAGTGGCAGCAGAAAGGAAAGAGGAGCGAGACTAATGCTCTAAGACTGAAGGCTCAATGGGGGGGGGGGGGGGGTGAAGTGCCTTTCTGAGATTGAAGCGAGTTGTTCAGAGGAAGGGAACAGAGAAAATGCCTGCCTTGGACAGGTAAAATGACTGTTTTCCCCCTAATGAATCAGTTATGCATCCATTTTTAGACGTTGGATTTCGGAGTTTAATAATCATTCATGTTCAAGCCCTTTCAGTAAAAAAACTATCAGCCCAAAATTACCAATCAGAAAGTGGCTCTCAGTGATACTACTTGCATTAGGTTGCATCTAACAATTATTTTCATTATTCATTATCATTTCCAGTTAAGCTATTAATCATTTAGTATAAAACGTCCAAAAATAGCCAATCGCATGTTGCCAGAACCTAAGGCGATGTCGTCACATTTGTTTCGTAATTAAGCAAAAACGATAAATTCAATTTAAAATAGTATAAAACTGAGAAACGCAACAAGTCTTCACATTTGACAAGCTGGAACATCAGGATATTTGATGGTTTTGAATGAAAAATTACAATTCTACGTCAATTATTGGAATCATTGTGTCATTTCTCTTCATCTTATGCTCAGTTGATTGGCTAATCACTTGGGTACAACTTGTGTGGGTTAAACGAGAGTCATAAAGTAAAGGATGGGCGTCATATGCACACACCATGGAATATAAAGAAACACACAAACTTGATTATTCATCACGAGAGGAACCAGAAAATACTCTGCATGGTCTTTTACTACAACATAGCCAAGCTAAATAACCTTTTGTTGGTTTTTTTTGTTGTGATGGACAATTATCGGGGTCAAACGGTGACATTTTTCCGAGGGAAAGGGAGAAATGGGGTCTGTTTTGGCAAGCAGATAGTGGGATGTCCAAGTGGGGCCCACTCTCTGGTTCCATCCTTCGCTTTTCCTCCACTCCCCCCTTCCAAAGGTCCTCTCATATAACCCTCCCAGTGCATCTGAGACTAGAGCTCTGCTTTCGAGGTCTCTTCTTATTGGGCAATATTCCCGTTGGCATCCCCCCTGGCACCCTGTGTGGGTGGATTGTCCCATTGGTGCCCGTTAAGACAAGGCCTCTGTTGTGGTGGGTGAGGGAGGCGTGAAAAATGCACTGGACCCTTCGCTCCCAAGCCCCGTCCATGGCCCCTGTGCTCAGAGCAGTGATTTGGCTGCATTAGTGCTTCTCTTAAGATAGATGGAGGCCGTGGAGGTGGTTTGCGTATTTAAAAATAAAAAGAGAGTCAGGCTGTTTTTGTCGTGGTTATGTTACAGGACTTTTGTTTCTTCTTTTTCCAGAAACCTTGTACAGATCATAAATGTGTGTCATTTCAGGATGCTCTGAGAAACTTACCCTCTAAATGTCAAACCACTACCCTTAACGGTTATGTCACCATCTTTCAGCTCTCAAGCAAGCATTAGCTGTTTTCCTCTTTAATCGCCCTCTACATCTTGCCTCCTTGTGAGTCTCCACTCTTCTCCCTCTCACTCTGTCCTTCTCGCTCTCACCTCCCACCCCTCAATGTGGGACTGCAGCTGTTCCAGAGCCTCCAGTTTCTCCATCTGCCTCTTGGTCTCATTGATGTTGGAGCAGACAGCCTTCATGGCCTGCAGGGCCTCTTCCACTGCAGGATAGTCCGCGTGCTTCTTTGGGGTCCGCTTTAACAGCTCCTACGGTGGGGAAAGATGAGTTGGGCTGAGATTTAAAACTTTCCAGAAGCAGGTGCATAAAATAAACACGTCAGTCTTGGAGGGGCATGTGACGCTTAATAACCACAACAGCCTGTTTAATACGAGTCCCAAACCCACCACCCCCGCAGTCGAAAATACCAGTAGGTGGGGAAGATTGGTTGCCTTTAAATGTCAGCGGGTATGAGGCTTTTCCTTCAAAATGTCATGCCAAATAATGACTCACTGGTATTGATCAAAACATATATATTATGGTCTGTGCTGTATCCATGTGATGGGGTTTAGCTGTCGTTTTCGTTTAGCTTTTAGATGTGAGCCGGCTGTGATTATCTGACAGCAGCATCATGTTAGTCCAGCAGGTTCCAGTACCTTCAGCAGCAGGGGGTACTTGCAGATCCTCTGAATGGGCGAGAGAAGGTAGCCCTCCAGGGGAACATCTGTGCTTTTCTTCCCTCCGAGTAGCATGCAGTGCTGGAAGAAGAAACACACGAAGAAACAATATTACACACCAATGTACACTAAGACACATTCGAAAAGGGAGGATTGTGTGTTTATTGAGAAACTGTATATTCATGCAGCCTACTGTAAACAGTGTGTACACAGTTACACCCTGAAGCCTACTGCTAATTGCAGCTTATTGTGTATTCTTAACTGCGCTACGGTAATTAGAAAGAAATTCGGCCTGAAATGCAAAAGGTACTTCCTGTTAGCAAACGGCTTTACACCGTAAGCAAATCTCTGCGACACTGTGTCAAGTGGCATTAATTAAAGACGAATCAGAAGTCCATTTGACTTTTCCACACCTACTGCACAAAACTTATAAAAAGGCTTATTATCTGAGGCAGCACCTGTCTGAAAAACTATTTTAGAGCATTTGCAGCTGTCCCTGTCTCTTTGCTTTGTGCATTTTCTGCAGCTATAAACTGACTTTAATTGACTATTGTTGTCATTTCCACTCGGTCACAGTCTGTTGAGATCCGTAACGGGTCCAGGTGCAGTAGAAAAATCTGTCTCTGTTTGTCTGGGAGCAAAGTCTTAGGTGTGGTTCATTTTCCATATGCTTTTATAAACCACTTATTAAACCTGAGACATGCTCTTCATACAAAAACATGCACATGCGATTGTGGAGCCAATGTTTGATCCTGTAGTGGCATTTCTGTATTTAGCCTCCAAAAAAGCAGTTTTATTATTATTACAGTATACAGAACTACTATTACTTTTATCATTCAGTGATATATTCATTTAATTACATTCTTACTTGACCTCTGTGACCTGTGTGCACAACCTCAGGTTTAGTTCAAACCACGATAGCTGGTGTTGGTGGAAAAGCTTTATTGATAATGACCACATCCTGTCACTAGAGCTTTACTTTGACAAGTCTAAGGTTTTTAATTATTGGCAATAACACTTTTTAATCTGTTTCAGACACATTTTGGCTTTAGGTTGATACAAGTGTATTACATATACTGTATACTGTGCTTGCTCTTCTCTCTCAGGAAAGCAAACATGAGGAGAACAAAAAACTGTGTCTGTAACTATATTTCTGTGCCACTGAAAAACCCTCAAAATATGGCTTTTCAACAAAAGGATCACTGAGAAACCTCTGAAATGTTGTCTCCTTCCCCAGAAGATTTGGGCTTTAAGAAACTGCCCCCAAGAATCCGTTCAGAAGGGAAGAGAGTTGGGGGTTACAGTTACAGCCATGGTTTCTCGATGCCTTGTAACACAGGCTGTCAGTGTGAGCTCATGGGATGGGATGAAAGATCAAAAGCAGCCATGCAGATAAACCACTTGAGTGTTCTCCAGCGGGAAAGAAGGCAGATCAGTTTAGAGCATTATAATCAATTCCTTCCAACTGTACACAGAGCGGGCGAGGGTGGGGGTGGGGGTGGAGTATTTTTGGTGGAAACATTGGAAACAAAAATGCACCTGATCATGACTGCAGAACTTCCACACATTCCTTATGCTTTAATGCTAATGTGTTTCTCTGCTACACACCCCTTTCTACCTCGCTCTTCCCCGACTTCTTTTTCTTCTTCTTTCTTCTTTCCTCTCATCTTCTGCTTATTTGTAATCTTCCAGCCTGAAGCCATAACTTCCTCTGCTCTTCACTCTGACCTCCATTTGCTTTCACTTCACTTCCCTCTTCTCATCCAACGCAATTAACACTCACACATTTCTACATGCAATTTCAGAAGCTCTCTTCATTGTGTTATTCAATTAGCATAAAACTGTTTAAACCTCAAAAGAAAAATCCACTGGAATTAAACACAGCTGAAAAGAAGCCAATGGCAATATATATGACACTGGAATTAACCACTGATTTGAGTGACGGTCACAACTTCAAGAATTAAAAAACTTTCAATTTGTATCCCTCCACTGTTGTATAAAATAATCATATATTCTCTTTAGTAAATCAACATATCTTAAAGAGACAGTATTTGGGTTTTTTTCAAAATTTTAGTTCCGGTTTTGCACATAGTTGCTACACAAAACATGACAGCTAGTCCAATATACGAGATTATACTGAGCAGGTCTTAGAACTGCTTTAATACATAACCAGATGTTGTGTGGTGACTTTACTTTGGAAGCATCAATGTCACGTAAGACCAAACCAGTTAACCACTGCACGACCGGGACACGAGAAGCAAAAAAGCCAAAGCACACAGCAACATTCTGGTCCCACTGTTTCCAGTCCTGTGGGTCGGGATAAAGCCATGGAAGCAAACCATCCGGCAGCGACAAATGCAGGGCCTCAGATCTCTCGGCCAATCTCGAAAAGGCTGCCAACACTCCACAGCTGGCTGGACCAGAATCTGCAGATGATTTCATTGGCCGGGCCCCCCGCTCAAAGGCCCCATCGCCATACTTAGTTCATTGTCCAGGACCCGAAGATTTGAGTGTCAAAACAAAAAAAAAACAGCTGGCAGCGGAAACACTACAAGGGCGACACAAAAACCACTGTGATGATGGTTGCATCCTGTCCGAGCAGGAAGAACTCTCCGACCTTGTTTAGGTTTCTGCCCTGTTTTGAAGTGTCAACATGGAACTGGATGTGATATAATGGAAGGAAAGTGCAGGGGGGGGGGGATAGATAGATGGCAAAAAAAAGAAATAAGCGATAGCAGATTTATGGGAGGAAAGAAATGTAGGGCGAAGGAAGGCGGTAGAAAAGATACCAAGAAGGAAAATGAGGTGAGAGGGTTATGTCGACAAGTCTGACCACAACTAGAGGAAAGGATACATAAGACTGATATGACATGAAATAATAAAAACAATAACGCCCATAAAAATCCAGAAGAAACACAGATGTGATCATTTGAGCAGTGGAGAAGCAATGCGAAGAAAAGGAGAGGAGATGGGGTGACTTACCAGCAGGAAGGTCCTGATGTTGGGGATCTTGTTAAGCTCCATGAGAAGTCGCAAAGCCTTCTCATGGTTACTGCAGTACTCGCCGTACACCGAGAAACTCTGCTTCTGCAGCAACAAAACCAAGACAAAACACAGAGGTCAGGATTGCACACTAGGGACATGAGACCATATTTTACTGGCTAGTTAGCAGCCTTGAGGGAATCCACTGAGACAACTGGCTGGAGGGAGATTGACAGCGCAGAGTAGAAACTGGAGAGAAGGCCCCAGTCACAACAGTCACAACAGATTCAGTTGTTTCAGCAGCAGCATTTGCCATGCAAGGCTATCGGGATAAAATGTATTTACAACTATGATTAGACAAACTAGTGAAAGAATCCAGATCCTTCTGTACCAGTATTCATCGACATCATGTGTTAAACTCTTTTACAAAGTAATCTACGTCATAGTGGCAAGAAATAGCATGCCAACACTTCCTCTTTCTCCTAGGTGTTGGCGTTACGGTGTGCAACAAGACAAAACCAGCCCAGCACTAATACACGGTAATGAAAACTAAAGGTTTTCCTTACAATGAATGCATAATACGACACCTGGGCAAGTGAATGTACTGTAGGTTGAAATGCATTATTCATGCAGCATACTGTGGACAATGTATACATAGTATCACAGCTGCAGTTGAAGTTACACCCTGAAGCCTATTGCTTATTGCAGCCTGTTGTGTATTTTTAACTACGCTTTAGTAATTAGGATGTGAAACCATACGCATGGTGGGGCCTACGTTTAAGGTCTAGAAACCGAAACTGTCACCTGAAACAGTCTAGTAAGCGAAATCCAAAACTACAGGTGCTTGGACACAGCTTTCCACCTTAACTGAAATTTGAAGGCGTTGCATGTAAAGCTGGCTTGGCCATATAGCCAGTATTCAGTCACTGAGACCAATCAGGCTTAAGAGCTTGATAGCATCTTTGGATCAAGAAGACAACACCTTTAAAAATACAAAATGCGTACCAAGCCAGCATCCTGTACAGGCACAGATGTGCACAAGTGGTTTGACTCCCACACACAAACTAAAGCATATACAAGATGGCACTGCTGAATGCATGTGTGGTGAGCCAGCAGTGGCGACACAAGCAGCCAAACAAAGCTAACATCTCTTTTTATAGAACTCTGCATCTGCTCCGTCCCCATTCTCTTGACCAGAAGGAGCTGAAAATCTGTTTGTAGATGTGTGCACAATGCAAACGGTGGGCAGGCGGGATCCCAAACACACCCAAAGCCACGTTTGGCAGTGGGTTCCAGTCCAAAGTACCACTGGGAGCAGCAGCTGGGCCAGCATATGGCGTGAAACCCCAGATACTGTCAAACTGAGTTAACACACCACACAGCTAGAGAAGGAGAGCACGGGAGGGTGAAGCCTTGCAAATATACATGTACAACTTTAGTCTATTTGTTCATGTGTACTTATTCATACTTAAACAGTCTGACAACATATTCTAAAGGCTTGCCCATGATATGAATGAAGGACTATACTGGTGTTTCTGAATGTTTCCACCCATCTACATAAAATCATGAACAGTTTTTTTTAACAAAAGTCATTAATCCTATTTTAAAGACTGTTACCACCATTATTATGTCATTGCTTTCTGTTCAGGTTGGTGCTTATTTAAAATTAGTAAGGTAGTATTTTCACATCAAGGGGGCTTAACCACTCACATTAGCACTTTGTCGTGAAAGTCTTCTCAGGCTTCCTCGCTTATTTCAAACCACTCAGCAGCTCAGCCGCCCCAAAGCTCTCTAGCAGGAACAAACTCAAGGTAGTGTGACAATAAAGGTGAATCTGGCAGTAAACCCTGATGGCTGTTCAAATGTGCCAAATATCTAATATTGTGTGCATACATTGCAATATGTAGCAAAAATGAGAATGTGGTATTGGGAGCTTCTTGCAATGCTGTTTTGTTGGAAAACATTAGAAAACTTAAAGGTCGGCTTTACAAAGCAGTTGATGGAAATGTAAATTACACACAATTTGTTGGGTTAAAACTTAGACAAAGCATGGTTCTTTAAAGTTTCACTCTGGGCAGACTGGGTTTCTTTAAAAAAAAAAAGTGTTCTCCAATACCTTGCTATTCATAAAAGCAGTAATGTAAACAGAATATGTCTTCTGTCTGTCTGCTCTCCCCAATTCATTTAACCAGGAAGGAGAGCTAGCAACGACTACACTGAACATATCCAGACTGTGAAATCCAGCGGTAAACAGGATAACATGTTTCAGTATCCCAGATAACATCAGAGTATCCCAAACAACTGAACTAAGCTGCTTCAGTCTATAATAATAACACTATAGAAAGAAAAAACATGGACCAACTAATAAACAGAGTACTTGAGCAGGCTGAAATTTAAGTATGTTTATTAGTATGGAACCTTTCTCAAGAGAGGACGTCCCAGGATGCATCACAATGAAAGACATGAAATGCAGACGTCGTGCTAAAAAACATGAGGCAGAAAATTTACAACTGCACGCCCCTGGACATGGTGGCACTTCAGTAGGTGAACCTGAAATAACCATTGCAGCTCTCAATCACCACATGCAACTGAACCCTTCTGCTGCCAGAACAGCATGCCTTTTTGCAGCTATGTTTACAACCAAAGGCCACTCCAAGGTATTTCCTTTTCTCAGGTGACAACAACTACACAGTCAATTCAAGCACACCCAAATGTCTTACCGGGGGGCAAAATGTGAAACACAGAGTCGGTTTTATAGACTGAAAGACATCAGTTGTACCCAGAATAGTTCAAAGACTTGGGTTGTCCCTTTGATAAACATAAGTCTTTATTTGAATTCCTCGTCACTGGAGTGTTATTCCAGAGGCTAGATTAGAGGCCAGTATCACACACACTGAGGAATCACATAGAGTCAAAGCATAATGGGTGTAGTTCACGAAGTGCATAATGACATGACTGTTGCTTCGTGCACAGCGTTCATGTGTACACTCCCAGAAATAGAGCAAATATTGATGTCTCTGATTTCTCCTTCAACGTGAGTCCCCTTTTCACCTTTGCAGACTTTGAATACTCATCTTATAAATATGGCAAAACATTTGTGTGTATGCGATAAAAACTACAGAATGTCCTACAATCTTTAATAGTGAATGTGGGACGTACAATGACAAACAGGTTATTTTTAATTCAAAATCAAAGACTGGTGCACTTTATTTTTTACATCTGCAGCCTCCCAAGCCATCTTGGCAACATCTGACTTTGAATAGCAATGAATCTTCCCATTTTCCTTCCCTATGTGTGAGTGGCAGACAGTCTTGTGGAACAATGCGGGGGGTTAATCAAATCCCAGTCATGGTGTTGACCTCCGGCCGAGGTCAAGGGCTACGGCCGGAGGGCGCCAGACGAGGCCTACTCATTGGCTGGAGGTGTCAGTGTTGAAGGAGACAAAGGTCATTGGGTGGAGAGGGAAGTGTTATGGATGTGTAGGGTTACGCTTTACTTCAAGTCTCCATGTTGAGCATTTACAAGCAGTTCAACATTTTCTAAAATATTCAATACCCCTCTCACCTCTACACACTAAATATGTAGCATAAGCTAGCAGCTGGTTAGCTTAGCTTAGCATAAACAAAGAAAACAGCTAGCCTAACTTTGTCAAAAAGGTAACATAGCCTGCTGGTTATATTACTATATTAACATATTATATTTTGTTTGTTGAACCAGTACAAAATAAAAGTGTAAACACATGGTGGTTTTATGAGGGTTTCTGTGGTGGACTATTTTTGGCCAGGAGAAGTCACCTCCTGGAGTCTTGTTGTCACTGCGAGGCAGCCAGAGAAGCAGCCTGGAAGTAACGTTTCACACTTTGGTAAATATCCAACCATTCCTGTAATAGTTTAAGGATAACAGAAGATCTATAGCACAGAGAAATAAGCTAAATCAGACGTTGGCTACGTAGTAATACTTTGAATCAGTGTATTGCTGGTTTTGGTCTTTTTATGGGATTTGTCATAAAACTGCCAAACACAATCTGGTTGAAGTCTTTCAAATAAAAAGTGTGTTCTGCTTTTATCTTTTTATATCAATGTAAACTGAATATCTGTTGTTCGGACAAAACCAGTGAAACAATATTGAAAGATGAATTAATAATGAAAGTTGCAACCCTAAAACATGTCTAAACATTCATTATATTACTCATACTGTACACTTTAAATTCTATATATAGTGTGTGTTTTCATGTATATTTTCACATGGTGTCAAACAGTTGGACAGAACCGTATTGAATTATTTAAATGTGTTATATCAGTGCGGTGGAGACATTCATTCATTGAGTTTTGCTGTACAACTATGACTCGTCATTCCTGAAATTGAGTTGAGGTTTCTTTCCTGTCATGGCACTGAGGTAGACGCAGTAAATTGAAATTATGAAGATTCCCCGCTACCCATTCAGTCTGACCTCTCTGTCTGACCACAGAGCGATGGGGGGAGGAAAAGAAACAGGCTGGGCTGATTTAAATCGATTCTCCACCCTGACACTTGGTCAGACAGCCTGAATGACCATAACGCCTCCCACATGTGTGAAGGTATGTTTAGATGAGCCAATTCAACAGCTATCCACAGAAGTGATTAAATGTCATTCATGCCACAAGGAGGTGGTGGATGGAGATTGTAGTGATTGTATGATTTCACTAGAGGATCCACACATGTTTCGAATATTAGACTGAACCCGAGCAAAAAAGGAAGGGGCAGGAAAGTGTGAGTTTTCTTTCTGTCTTTAAAGAACTACATTTTAATCTGTTGCTGTCCTGCAACACTGACCTGTGTGCTGATGGAGTAAACTGATGGTGGTGTGGTGGTCTGTGCCTCAGTGAAAGTGAATTTAAGATTTTAGAGAGAGACAAACAGAGAGAGAGAGAGGGAAGGAGCTTGAGATTGAGTGCTACCAGCAGAAGCATTGTCCCCTCGCTGAGTGACACACCATCTCTTCCTCCCAGGACACAGACCCTTCTTTGTTTGTTCCCCCGGGGCCAAATGAGTTCAAACAGAGGGGAGGGGAGCGGAGGGGGTCGAAGAGCAGAAAGGAATCTTTGGATGGAGGGATGGAGAGGCAGG
Organism: Nannoperca obscura; assembly: GCA_036024295.1. NCBI lineage: Eukaryota > Metazoa > Chordata > Actinopteri > Centrarchiformes > Percichthyidae > Nannoperca > Nannoperca obscura. The sequence goes on from JAVQJL010016034.1 coordinate 40,109, forward strand.
AAAAAAAGGAGATGGCAGAGGCAGCAACTTTCACAGACTGAACTGGGGGGAGAAAGATGGAAGAGAGAGACTCTTTTGGATGCAGGAGGAAAAGGAGGAGTGTGTGTGTGTGTGTGTGTGTGTGTGTGTGTGTGTGTGTGTGTGTAAGAAAGAGAGGGTGGAGTGAAGAGGGTGGAAGGTGTGTTTCGTGTGAGAAAGAGAGAATTAAGGAGTATTTTCACAGCAGGCTTTGCACGCTTTCCCTCCATCTGTGGTTACGGGCGTCACATGAAAAGAGTTTGTGTGTGTGTGTGTGTGTGTGTGTTTTCGCATGCGAGAGGAACTCATGCATGCATGCGCTCCCACTTGCAAGCCCATGTGCTTGTCTATGCGTGTGACTGACTGTTGTTTTATGTGCGTGTTCGTGTGTGCCATGCACTTACAAACTTGAGGAACACGTGTCCAAGTGCATGCTGAAGCTGGGGCTCGGGCTGCAGACTGGCCTCCACTGCAGACAACACCTCTTTGTGCAACTCCAGGATGTCCTCAATATTTGAAAACAGAATCTGTAAAGACGGGGATGATGTAAAGGGAGGGGACACAGAGGAAGGAAGAGATAAAGAGGCGGGGTGGAAGGAAGAGGGGCAAAAGAGCAAGGAAGTGACCAACAGATGGACGGAGATGTGGGGAAAGAAGGCAAATGTGTGAATAAAAACTACACAATACAATCTCAAAACCAATCATTTTAGATTCAAAATCCAGTCATACCTTGACATGTTCTGGGGAGAGACACTGGTCATCATATGCAAATTGTCGGATTCTGTGCAAGAATGCCTGAAAAAGGGACACAGAAACAAAGCAGGTATTAAAAAGTATGTCCTGTGCTTTATCTGTGTTCAGGCAGGGTGCTGGGGCATCTATGAGGGTCCAAGCAGAGTGAGTTTTGAACATAGCAAGAGTCTGATTCCTTAAAAACAAAATACATTTTTTTTAAATTTCAATTCTGAACCATCTCTGTGCACACAAGAGCAGTCTGGAAGTGGAAGTCCACGTTCCCTCTGCAGTTTTTTTTTTAAACGAGAATGTATACGTGCTCTTTGCTTTTAGGAAACACATACATATACAATACATGCAGATTCTGTCACATCACTATGCACGAGCATAAAGCGGTTGAGCAACAGACGGTCATATGTACGCTCACGTGCTTAACAGAAAGATTGCCTTTCATGGTGCTTAGACATAGATGTGTCACCGTTGTTTCACCATCACTCAGGTGCTGCAGAACTTTCTACTATATGACAAGACGTGTTTTCTTCACGGTCTTGTGACACTTGAAGCTCACTGTTGGGATCGTCTGTTGCAGAAGCTAATGCACCTGAGCGTTCAGCTGTGAGACATCAGCAGAAATAACTGCTTCATTGTTGCAGCGTCTACACGCACCACTTCACCGAGGACGACTGTAATAGGCTCAAGTCAAGTTGAGCTCTGCTTGTGTGTGCAGTTTTGTCCAGTTGTGTGTGTGCGTGAGTGTGTGTGCGCACGCTTGCATGCCTGCCAATCAGAATCCTGACTGAAAAAAAAAAAGAATGGTGAAGTGAATCTGCACACTGTTTCTTTTTTTCTATCTTCCCCAATTCAGCCTGTGTGACAAGTTAACCTGTCTCAGTCTGCCTGCCTGCCTCCTCTCCGGATACCGATAAAGTGAGGAAAAAAAGGAGACGTGAATCTCCAAAACACCAAATAAAACTCTACTCCTGTAGCCTCCTTCTTCTGGCAGGCTCCTGCTGTTGTGTCTGCCTGCGTTTCAGCGCCTCACGTATGAAAAGTGATAGCGTGCCACGCGGATGAAGGGTGTTACAAGAACACTGGGTTCAGTGATGAATGCACTGTGATTCTGAAAAAAAGATTTTCTGCCACTGGATTTAAATACAACTACATTTTTGGTGCTCACAACGTCGAAAATGACCCAAAGTCAGCAGCAATGTTTCTTTCCACATACAATGTAAGTCTGGGTGACGTTTAAAAAGCCTCAACATCCGTGTCAGTACAATACCGGGGTTTTAGTACCATTTTTCTTTTTATGCTTGGGTGAGCCGACCCTTTATAGAATCCTGCCGCGTGCTCTACACGATCAGCATGCTACATGTATGACTTACAGTAAGTCACTTGCCTATAATGAAAGACTCACACTTGTAATCACACATTTGCTCTAAAGATAGAAGCCAGCCAACCAGGCAGTCAGGCAGCAATCATATCATTTCCTCCGAGACAGAACACTTTGGGACGACAGGCTCCAGTTCTCTTCTCTTTACTAGCTTTTGCGCAAGTTGGACCAAAATAGAAAGCAGAGGTCCTTAGCACTGAGCCGCGACCTCGCTAATTAAGACCAGTATTAAAGGGAAGCAGTAGTCGTCATGTTCTTGACTGGTTTTGGGAGGGAGCTGATTGTGCTTGAGGCGTACACTAATTAAATCTCCCATATGGCAACTTGTGCCGTGTCCACACTGGAGGAGTCACTCATGTGAGAGATTGCTCCCTGGCAGAGAAGACAAGAAGAGGAAGGAAACCAGGCTTTTCCTCCATCGCTTTCAGATGGAGGAGAGCAGGGGGGAAAATCTAAATAAGGACAATGGCGGAACAGAGGGTGAGGTAAAACTCAAAGTATCCAGACGTTGGAGTCATTCCCTATTGAAATCTTCGGACAGCGACCATCCGAGCAGGATTCACTCTTTACGCAAAATGTGCCACACAGATGTGGTGACAGGGGGGTCGGCGGGGGGGGGGGGGGGGGGGGGGGGGGGGCGGGGACGAACAAAAAAAAAAAACTGATCAGACAAGGTTACCGACTAAAAGGCCAAAAA
>JAVQJL010016038.1:0-14701 GCA_036024295.1 Nannoperca obscura
AACACCAAACAAAAAACCCATAAGTACAAAGTTAAATAACAAAAAGATTTAAAAGAGCAAGTAAGACGAGCGGAGCAACAATATCGGGCAGCACGCACTTACCAGCGCATGCGCACACAGGAGGAGCAGGACGTCCGGGTCCCTTCGGCTCACGCATGGATTTGGCGGTGGGCGGTGGACCAGTTTACACCGCCAGTTTACACCGCCCGCAAGTTGCTGGCGGTTCGGCGCCGGGGTCGGGGCCGACAGTTCCTCGTGGACTGGAAGGGTTACGGGCCGGTAGAACGCTCCTGGTTGGGGGGTTAAGTTGGGTTGGAGTGGGTCTAAGAAAATTATTATTAGAGAAATAACCCAACACAGTGTACTGAGTGAACTGTTGCCAAGATACACATGAATTAATGATCGCATGATGTTATTTTGCTGATGAAGTGAATAAAAAACAGAATAATCTCAAAAATCATAAACCTTTCCTTTTACTCAAGTCCTGTATCGAGAACTTCCTGGCCGGCTATGCTCATATTTATTGAGGTTCACTTGAGCTCTAAATTAGCTCATTAGCTGCCTAATTGGACAAATTAAAGCCCCAATCAGAAATGCTTTGGCTTTCAGAGGTTCTGTAGGTGCCTTTTAAATCATCTGTCGACTCAGATGGTGAAAGGAGGACAAATTTGCCAAGTGGAGCGAATAATTGCTTCAATTGAGTACTAGGAAAAGCTTGCAAACAAAAGGCCACTGCATGCAGCTAACAGACAAGACTGTGTGTTCTCTCCAGCCATTGACCACCCTCAGGGCTATGATTCAGTGACTTTGTGAGGAAGGTTGGAGTGTTGTAAAGCTGAAGACAACAGCTGGAGAGACTGATTTTCTTGCAGTTCAGAGGTGGTCCATATGACTCAGCACTCATCCTCGGAAGATGTGGACTATTACAGAGTATTACGCAGCTATCCAACAGACTGATGACATCTAACTTCTCTCCTTAGAAAATGCTTCTTTGTTTTTTGTAAGTTTGGAGCAGACAAAATAGGCTTAAACGTTCCTTGCTTAAAAAAATAAAAACAAACAACATAATTAAAAAGAGTGCAAGGAGCAGCGTGGATTTTTGGAAACATCGTGCCCTTGTGTGTGAAGCAGCCAGACAGAAAGTGCTCTTTAAATTTTAATGGACAAGTCATCAGGAGCTAACGTGACGAATGGGGTCACAGGTTTGAGGGGGATCTTGCATACTTAACAGGTTAACACCACATACAGTGGTAGTTATATATCCTTCATATTCATTTAGCCTTTTCAGATGGTGGCAAGTGGTTACTGATTGAAGGGTTTGATCTGAAAAACCTAAAATCATGCAGTGTGATGTCAAAAAAGTCCATTCAGAATGTGCATATTTATTAAGGGATAGAAAAAGAAGATGGTGGTAAAATGTTAACCAACCTGAGTCCGACATTTTAGAGGCAGAGCAATTGTATCTCCCTTTTGTGGTTTGTCACTTCTTGTAGATGAAAAAAAATTGGTGTTTGGTATGGATCATTTGTCGACTGCCATTTTGCTTGACAATATATGTTTTAAAATAAGTATATTTCGATGCAAAAATCTTTTCTAGTGCAAATAAATCTATATTACTTTAGGGGTGATTTGCTGAGATGATGTGATATTTCTTGACAACTGTTCAACTTGAAAAAGATAGAAGCATTTGCACCTCAGAGCATTCGAAGTCTTGTTAACTTCCCACTCTCCAATAACAGTCATCTTTGTTGAAGCCCTGCATTCTGTAAAGGCTTTGTGATGGTCAGCACACATTTGTTTTATGGTTTTGGACCACATGTAACTGTGGTAAGCTCACAGTATCGATCCATAGTGTCAAGTGTTCAGGTCATAGGTGGCATGAGCCATTCAGCAGATAATTACATGTCTTTGTTTGTCTTCTCTGTGAATGGAGGTGTTGTCAGAAAAGTCATTCAGGGCCCACTCAGAGAAGTTATAGCTTTCCTTGTCTGTCTGCTGCAAAGTACAAAGACAATTCCCCATGTCTCTTGATGGCATGTGTTGGGAAAACCAGTGTGTGCTCTCAGTGACCCTGCAGCAGCAAGCAAGTCCTAGTTTTGCTATTGCTGGGGCGCTGGAGAACTTAAAGGGAGCGGGATGGTACTCTGCACCAAAGCTACAGAACTGTCAGCTAATATTTCAGTGCTTAATTACTGCAAGCTGCAATTACCAGCCAGCTGTCTACACCCCCTCTCGTGGCAGTGCCACCGAGGAGTCTGCCCACTGACTTTCCACAACCCCCCACTCTCTGTCTCACACACAGACATATATACAGGCACATTCCCAGCCACGTCTGTTATATGAATTTGCTTGTTCATTTGACTCTTCTGCTTATCTATTTATTTTCATACACAGGGTACCTGATCTGTCACATACCAGTGATAAAGCGTGTATGCAAATAGAGTGCCTGCTTTTACACCATACAGACACCACACACATCTGCTTATTCTAGTGTGATGAAATATAGTCGTTGTTCCACAGGTCAGTCCCAAAAGTGCCCATACTATACAGCACATTAAAGAATAAGGCTAACAATGTACTACATTCTTCTAATTGACAACAACAATGCATTAGTCCGTCTATCAATACTTTTTAACATCTCGACCTTGTTTGTGACATTTAGCTGCAGTTCCATACAGAATATCAAAATCTTTTAAAAAATCATTTTTTTCCCCTTTTTTATTTTAAAAGGCTAAGTAATTTCATTTGTTGGGGACTCTTTTCAAAAGCATATTAATACACATTTGGCACCCTGGTGAGTACTACAGCCGACTATGTATGTGGAATTGACTCAAAAAAACTACAGCGCCCTTGTTCATTGTAATGAAAGAACATCTAAGTACAACAATTAGGTTCATGATTGGCTTTGCTGACAAATGCATAATATCCTTTCTTTGTACATGTACCTGCCACTCATCTTTTTTGCTGTGTTCTGCAACTGTAGTGGTCTTACCATGGTTGTGATAGTCAGCATCCTGTGATTTGCATTTATGATAGTTTGCAGGTTTTACACTTGTGGCCATGGCTTTATAGTGTTGAACCTGTGGCAAATGTGAACCTGCCATGCATATACCCCACCAAAAACTAGTATCACAACAAAAAAAGTGGAAAAACACAGGCTAACATGCACCGCTCTGTTACTGTTTCTCTCTCTCTCTTCCAGTTGGACATGGTGGGGGCTGCTGAGCACACACTAGCGTGACATCCCCGTCTCAAGTGGACAGACACAATTAAACCCAGGGACAGTGGAGACCCGCTGACAGAGCAAGATAAGGTATCGTCCGCTCCACCTGACCTGTTGCACATGAGTATAATTTAGCCCTTATGGCATATATAATTTGTTCCTCAGCTGAAACACACTGCTTGCAATTACATACGCTATTCCTAGCTTGATGTCCTTGCAGGGTCGATGTTTGCAACAAAAGAGCCATGTTTCATTTTTTTGCACAGTGAATTAAGTCAAATCATTTATGGGATGTAGAATTTTATAGAGGGGATATATCTGAGAATATGACAACGCAGATGTTGAGTTTTTCGCATAGTTTTTAGCTGGGCAAGATAATCAAACATGCAATCTTAAGGTATGAGAAAATAACTGTGTACACAGGTTGTTATGATAAGTCCCATCACTGCATTATAATGTAAACTGAAAAGATTTCAGAAAAATGCAGTCATTCTGAATATCAATTTTTAGGTGGTATTTCTAGAGGTATTGAGCTTATATGTAATTTAACATATACCATTTGGTGAAAGCTTTTATGTTAAGTGCCCTGTGAGTCCACACATTTTTAGCCATGCGATGTGATGTGTCTTTGAACATAATTTCACATTTTAAATCTAGTTTGAAAAATTGTTGCTCAAATGTGCCATATCTCTCCTTCTCTGTTACCTCTTTGTTCACAGCAAACCTCTGCACTGGAACCCTGACCAACTAGTGAGAGTCGCTAAAGTGCAGCAAACAATTACATGATCCCTCACTGTCTTCTCAATTGGAAACATTGCTAATCATGTTAAGGGAATGCCAAGCCAAGCTAAAAGCACTGCTGCCGGAGATCAAGTCTAGGTCCAGCTGTCCCCCCAAAAATGATTACCTTTAATGTTTGGTCTGCATTATACATTTCTATGACTGGATATGGGAGTAATAACAATGCAAGGAATGCAGCCCTTTATAATGATATCAGTATAAAACTTTGAAATCAATAAGTGCGTTAGAGGTAGTTGTAGTGAGACAGGAAAAAAGAAACAGTAGGAAAGACAAACAGACAAATTTAGTTCTTAATTCATTGTGCAAAAAATATGAAGCTATGCACTGATTGAAAGTACAATGTCTACCAGTAAATCAGTTGGTGTTGTCAAATTATCTGTCAAATTTTAGCTGTTAAAGAACAACAGTAACTTATTTTGGACTGGCCTATAGTGCCATTAAATGAGGGAAAGAGTCCTGTGGAAATGCTAAACCAGGGGCTTTAATTGTAATTTACTGCACACCAAATCAATATCGCCCTAAATGAATCATTAGGACTTAGCTTTTTTTGGTATTTAGTGTTTCACATTGTTGCCCCTGGCAGAGTAGCAGCTCTTAATATTCCACTGGCTGATTAACAATTCAGGAGGCATCAAATTGGATGTAGGGGACACTGAGGTAAGAAGAAAAAGGCCATGTAAGGATAGAAAAAGTTAATGCTGCATGAATGTCGCATTCTTGTAGTGAATTTTCTATTTTTCTTTCAATTTCAACATCTGTCAATGTAGTAAGATATTTACGTTTGATTCAAGATCAGTTGTTTTTACAAGTTCGTCAGTCAATCAAGCTTCATTTTTGCGTGATTATCTGCATGCCTTCCTTAGGAGGAAATTACTGATCTTATCTCTAATTCACATTTCCTGAAAAGCCCATTTGAGACAAGTCAGGGATTCAAGCCACCAAACATCCACTCATGAACCATTTTCTCTAACCTGCAGGCTACCTCTGTTTATGTATTTGAGGCATGCAGAGCCCTCTGGCCTTTCTAGGAATATACCATGGATAAAACCTCTACTTTCATGGTTAGTCCACTGAGACCAAGGCTTCATCCATGCTGGGCGGCTATTAGCTACAGTGTGCAGTAATGTTGACAGCTCTGTCTTTTATCTCCCAGTGGCAGACATTGAAGATGAGGGTGTTAAATTGGTCACTTTATTGCTTCAGATGCATCACTTCAAGGTAAAGCGTGTGTGTGTGTGTGTCTCAAGATCTGTTGAAAGGGCAGCAGTAGAGCACTAATTGTTTTGAATGCCCGTGAAGCTGACAATAAAAAGGAAGGTGAATCATGAGGAATCCAGTTATTGTGTCTTCAGATCCGCTTTTGTCATGTTGCACACAAAGGCAGCATCTCTGCAGTGGCATATTGTACAGCCTGCATCACTCTCAACACCTGAAACATGCCCAATGATGAAGGTTTAACCTCTGTGTACATAGATACATGTCTTATCTTCAGGAAGTAAAACAATAACATGCAGCAGAATACAAAACATTACTTGTATGTGAGGAACTTATAATTGTAGATCAATCTCCACCGTAGCTTTGTTTTTACCTTCACCTAGGTTTTGCTTTTTTGATGGTTAGTTTGTTCGTCTGTCTATCACATCTAGAAGTACGACATCAAAAGCAACTTGAGCTGCTGTTTCATCTTGAAGATATTTCAGCACTCATCCACAAAGCTTCGTTGGTTCTTCGGACAGGCTAGGAGTCCCAGACATTTTATCCTCTGTGGGTCATTCACACTTTGCAGAAAAGAAAACTTTTCAACAGTTTTTTGTAGGGAGCTTTGAACTGCTTCCCGGTGGAACAGCACATAGACACTGGTTTAGCTATAGTATGGGAATGACATCTACATCAAAATCAAAGTCCAGGAAGTGCAAGCCTTCCCTGAACACAGACATTCATAGCTTTACGTGAGAAGACATAAAGGCAGGTGACTAGCTTTCTACGATGTGTTCTTGTTTACAAGAAGTCCACTAATATAAATATAAAAGTTTTTTTCTGCAGGAGAAACTCTTGTTTCCATTAGCATTGATTAGCAAAACGCTAACAGGGAGGCAAATAAATACGACACCTTCCCTGTTTAAGTTTAGAGGAAAACATCCAACTCAGCAAAACGTCAATTAGTCATTTAATTGATTTTAATTGATCCACAAAAAGTTAAGGCGGTTTCCGTTGTTTTGGTATCACCCACAAGCCACTGCATTTATTGATAAGGCACTGCCTAAAATAAAGTGGTAATGGTCTTCTTATAGAGATATTTCTAAATTTAAATCTTTGAATGACTTGAAAGTAACCCGTAAAAGACTCATTGTTAAATTCAACATTTCGCACATCCAACACCCTTACATCTTTTATGTGGTGAGTCATTCACATTTTTTTCTCTAGCTCGATGAAATTATATTTGACCACAAACCTCTACTTCAGCTTGTGGTTAACAACCTCAGTATGTCAGCATTCATACACAAAATCCGCTCACTCTAATCAAGTAGAAAAAGGGAATTTTCCCCCCACTTGTTTGTTGAGCTGCCTTTTCCCTCCTGTGCAGAAATTAGACTGGGCATATTCCAAATCAAGAGTGTGGGCACTCATTAGCGCTGTTCTCATATCTCACAAAAGAGCCTGGCTACAAAGAGGGAATCAAGCTCTATTTAAAGTAATGCCGCCAGGAGTCCATTGCCAACGATAATGCGCTTTACATCATTTTGTCCTCGCCTTTATCTTGAGCTTCTTAAGAAGTAGGCAACATGCAAAGTCATTAGGGACACGATAACTCCCCATATAATTAGATGGGGAAAGATTGGATGCCTGGTGCACCACGGGGCAGACCCACTTACGACATAATCACTCATCCCACCAATAAGGGGCGTCTTGTATGCTGGCAATTAATTGAGATGATTACAATTAGCCACGACAGAGTGTTTGCTTCTTTCTGTTCTGACCAAAGAGTTGAATGTAATTTGCCTCCGGTTGAGAATGCTGGCTCTGACTCAGTCTCATTACACTAGCTGCACTGGTATTTTTAGATAGGACTGAACTTGCCCTTAACTAATGGATTCTTGGCTTATGAATCAGCAGATGCTTAAAGAGGGGGCTTGATTTGGAAATTAGGGCAAGGGAGAGCAGGATCCAGTTCGGATCTAATTCACAACTGATTCTTCTTTTTAAAAAAATCATTATTTAGTCAAAAGTTTGTTATAAATTAACACATTTTCAGCCATGACCAAACATTCATTATCATCTTAGTAATGTAATGGATGACTTTCATTTTCACTTGAGACATTTTCCACCAAGTATTCTTTACTTTTATCTACGTGTAAATTTGCTTTTCACCTCAAACATTTGCAAGATCTCCATTCCCATAGTGCCGCAGCGGCTCACTCCTCATTAAAATAATACCTGTTGATAACTTCAGACAGACAGGCAAAAACATACCTTGAGGGATTGGTTACTGTGGCAATCTGCAGGTGGTAGGTCAAGCCATGTTCCACTCTTATCTCCCGTATTCATGCTCCAATTACCTGTTACGGTGCATCAGATGTGAGCCTACTGTCAGGCAGCAGTTTTCAGTAAGAACTGGAAAGCAACAAAGTAGAAAACTGTAATTTAGTCCTTGTTTTAAAATACCTTTGACTTTTGCAGCAATAGCAGGATTTAAACTTTGTAGATGGAACTAACCATTTGTGTACTTTTGGAAAAGAAATCGTCATTTTAAATTTGATCGACATACTAATTACATTTTTTTTTGGATGGTTTAGCTTTAGTTATTCCATTACTTACTTTTACAGTAAGGACAAACACTATGTTGATGTTACATGCACTGACCTTATGACTGCTGGACAGGGCAAGATCTACATAGTAAAATCTAGGAATCATCAACTTTCAGTCAAGTATGTGACTGAACTATTACAACAAAACTGAACAAGATAAAATGTAATTTCTGATTACAGATTAATTCATACATTTTGCAGCTGTTTGTCTTTTGTGTAAAACACCAAAATCTTATGCACTAAGACTATAAATAAACTTAACCAGTGAGACAGTGCTGCAATTTCTGGTGTGTCTCCGCAGTGTCTGAGCACTGTCACCCTCTGGTTATCTCAAACTACACATGCAGGAGCCAGGCTAGGCAACTCAGGAGCTTGTACTGCTCTGGAGTGGTTTTCTCTTGTTTTCATCCACTTGCAGTCTGCCCAAGGCCAATCAGGCTGTAAGCGTAAGGACATGTCAGTACTACATTTAGGTTTCTTCCAAGAGTCAGTAAGCCCATTCGCCCTAATGGATTCAGAAAGTGTGCACCCAACTCAAGATGCAGGGTATTAAGTGCTCTCTCTGTGTCTTTCTACGTACACCCTCACCTTTGTTTCTGGCCCAAGGATGCTCTTACAGTGGGGCAATTTAGAAGCATCATTCAATCTAAAAGAGGGGAAGAGAAGGATCATGGAAAAGAAAATTATACAAATTGCTATAAGAGGAGATAGCTATGGAGTATAGCTCCAGATCTGTCCTCAAAGTGTCTCCTTCTATTGCCTTGCATGTTGAAAACCCTACATCATCTCAACTGAGAAGCAACAATTGTAAATAAAACTTAAGAATTAAGAAATCATGCAAGGTTAGCTACCTGCACACAGCATGCAAATGTTTACCTACCTACCTACCTTCCTTGCCTGTGATTGCTTTCCATTAAAACATATCAACATGTGTCCTAATACTTCATGTTCACTCAGAAGTGTCAAGGTTCCAGGTTTATTTACGTATGATTTCAGAAGTGCAAATCTTATTGTCTGTTTTAAGACTTTTATCACAGAGGATACACAGCGTCCAAAATGTAAAAACTACATGTTGAATTGTAGATTGGTTCTTGCTGCATCTAAAGTGAAAAGTGCAAAATTGCAGAAGATGTAAACACAATTTTCACTCTTATTTAAAAATGTACATAAAGTTATTGAAAGGAGAAAAAATTGTAAAATGCAATACAAAAACAGTTGCCATGGTGTTAGTTTGTAAGGCATATTAATAAGTATCAATTTAAATGATCGGTATTTGCATAAATGATGGCAGTCTATTATGTTGCTGCATCCTCAAATCTCAAAAAGTGTGATGCCTGTTACAAGATTAAATGATATATAACAAAAGACATAATATACAAGTATCATAATTAGGGGCACTTTAGAGTAATCATCAAGCAGGGTAGCTGAAAGAAAGCATTTGCTGCATAGAGGTCATAACTTCCGCAACACATCTGCATTTTGTCCTTTGTCAACATAACCAATGCTACACTCAACCTCTGAAAGATGTGGCTTACACCTGAAATCCAGGCTGAACCTTGCCCTCCTTTGTAAATAAGACATTTTCACCTCATAGACCAAAACTAATTAACTAGCTTACTAACAAAGCCATATAAGTTCAGTTTGTCTGTAAAGCCCTCTGAATAACTGACAGGCTAACAGTGGAGTTTATGTTATGCTCTGATTAGTCACACCTTGCAGTGGATGTATTGACTTGTGCTAAACTTTTAGGTAAATGTGATGTGGTGAAGAGATATTTCCAGATATTATGAGTTGATTATCACCACCAATCAAAAAGGCCATCACTTGACTGTGAAATACTAAAGGCCTCAAAGGTTACAGCAGTCGTTTCCTTCAAAAGAAAGCCATGTTACATAGCCCACATAATTTGGGTGAGCCTTGTCAAACTGATATGATGTTTGCAAGCTTGAAATGCAGACTTCAAAGGATTATGACTCGCCAGAGAGACAGCATGCAGAGCATAGCTGATTGGTAGAGTGATAATTATGGAGAAACTGTGGATGATTGCAGTACCACAGACACTAAACTAGTTATTAATGGTTGATCCTTAAGCTCCTCCCACAGCAGTTCAGCAGCCAAGCTGATGGCTGTGTGAATGTATTGTCACAGGCTTTCATCCTGCTCGCCAATTAATGCCACTCAAACTTCATCCTGTTACATTTGTTTGGGGATCCTGTTCTAGTATTGCATACGAACGCTCCATATCCCATTGCCTTAGCGCAATAAGATCAGTGGATATAAAACTCTTTGGTGCTCTAGCCAGGCTGCATTTCAGAGGGACTGCAACCCTATTGATCAAAGCGCTCAGACGTGTCCAGGCGCTTTCCCCCAGTGCATCATGGTACTGCTTGTGGAAGCCAAAAGAGCCTAACAACAACAAACATCTCTGCTGCTACCGCCTGTCTCTCTCTGATTAGCTGCCGGGGAGATATTTTTAGAGTATCCCAGCCCCTTTGAAGAGAAAGAAGAGCGGAGCCCATCCCCCCCAACACCCCCATCTACCAACCCCTTTCCAAACTACAGTCCAACATGCTTTTTTCATTTTCACTTATTGTTGCTGTACTGTCGGCTGTAGCTGCTTTTTAATGGTTTCACTCACTAGCTGTGTGCTTGACTCTCCCTCTCATATAGACTCCCTTACAGAGTTCAAATACAGGCTGCTGCAGAATCAGCATTTATATTATGGGACATGGCTATATTTACAATATCTATAGTGTTCAAATGTTATATTTTAGAATATTTAAATATGTCCAATAACAGATTAATTGAAGGTTCCGGGGTCACAGTCATGGCAATAAGCTGTTGTGAGAAACAGAGGCAAAATGTGACAAGATGCCCACAATCATTTTAATAACCAGGAACTGGTGATTATATCCCCATTTTTTGGCTGATTGACATATAAATGGCAGCCATCGTTTTCTTGGCTGGAAAAAATCCATTAAGTGTTGAATACATTGTTTCAAAAATACAGGCTGCACACTATAATCACACGTGCATACATAAACAAATTAATTATCCAGTGATGTATCTGTTATGAAAAGGCTTGTACTCAGTAGGGTTGAAGGCTAATTCATTGATTGATTTAAAAGGATATACTGTTTGGAACGTTAAAAGAACATGTACGTAGTTATGTGTTCATCTTGTAACAATTATAACTACTAAAGTAAATATGAAGAATATTGATTAGAAACACCCTGAGTATTCATTTACCTCAAAGACTTTGGTCTTATATGCAATGAATAAAAATCACAAATCTAATCAACCTTTTCAACATAGACTAGAAAAAATGAGCGTTGGGCTTTTCATTCTTGAACCCTTACAATGGAACATCTATGGAAATCTCAGTGGCTATTTATATGGTCAAAATATGATGTTTGCATGAAAATAGTCAGATTGAACATTCTTCCCAGAAGTTTCATGTATCTCTTTGTAGTCAATAAAGAACATTTTTTCTGTTTTTGTTTATACTGCTTAGTCAAACTATGGTCCAATTTCTTTTTAATGGTAACAGGTATGTGGAAGCAAGAGTTGAGTTAAATTATAGTTTTGTTTGAGGCAGAATTTGGTAGTGGTCATTAAATCAGAGGGTGCAAATCACATATCCCAAAAAACTATTTAAGTAGGCAACCCATGTAGAGGCTGCAACACTATGGCTATAGTGGCACAGTCCACATTTTGTGAAAAATACAATTTTGGAATTGGAACCAAGTGTTTAGGTGGGTGTGGGGATCAGGTGACTGGAACTGGTGGTGGCACACCGCTGGACACTTTGGGAATCTGCAATGACAGGAGAGAGTGGAAATGGGAAATGGACAGGCTGTGGCGAAATGTTAAGCTGAGTGTCTTGCCATGACAGATTTGAAGCACATAGTTGCAATATTTTCATGTGGATTCATACAAAGGCGAAGCACAGAGGTGTACAAAGATATTTGATGTTCTACACTAGAGGGAAGGTCTACTGTTGCTTAATGTGAAGAGAGTTCAGTTTTTACTAGACTCAATTTATAAATGTAAGTTTAAATACTTAATTTTTTAGAAAAAGGTCACTAGTATAATAACAGTCCAGTAAATCGCTGTGGATAAGAGTGACAGCAAACTGCAAAAAGTGTAAACTGAACTACATGGAGTTTTCTTTAGCCAACATTGTGTGCTGACACATACCTCTGAGTGCAGTTTAAAAATGGAGAGCGGAGTGAAAAACACAACCTGTCCATCAAAATTCCACCTTAATTGACAGATCAACTCTGAGTGTGCCCACACAATCAGCAGCTGGTCCCGGTGATGCCATTCAAATTAGCTGGATATTAAAGAATCCCTCGGCTGAAACTACATAAATTATACATAATGAAATGCAATTAACATTTTTACTCTGACAATTAAATACATTAAAGAGCTAGGCCTGTAGAAAGAGAGTAGTAGGGGAAGGTGGTGGGCGGGTAGGGGGGCATTGTATGAAACAGCTAGCTACCTTTAACGTTCACCAATACACTCAGTGAGTGTCTGCTCAAATGTTTACAGACCAATTAGCGCTGGTGGACAGCCTCTCAATCAAACCAAATGCCAGGTTTGCATGGAATATTAAGTGGCTTATAATGGAGTGAGATGGGAATGAATGTTATCTTTTGAGACTCTTAGAAAATAAGGCCAAATCAGCTTGGAAAATAAAAAATAGTGGCATTGTGATGCTTGTTCTGGTGTATTAAACTTAGTTTATTTTAATGGACTAGATTTTCTTTTTTTTTGCTGGACTATACTGCCACAGGTTATACTTGAAAACAAGTATTTGAAAGGCACAGGAATGCTAAGTAGATGCTATCCTCTATCTTAGAGGGTAGGGCAGTGGAACATTGCCAGGACAAATACCCTGACCATCTGAGAAAAGTTTATGTGTGGCAAAAGTGAATAGGCACTTTCCTCTTGAATGCCAATTGCTGTCCAGGTGCATTTGACACAAGGTATTTCCAGTACATACAAATGTGTAACAATATAAAGGCAAAACACTGCAAGTGTTTCTAAAAGGTGCCTGTAGCTACTAGAAAGGCCCTTTTTATCCTCAGTTGATTTTGGAGAGGCTTTTCAGTGACTGATTGTTAAAGCAAGATCATGCATACACTCTTCCTAGAATAGGGGAAAACAGAGGCTCTATAAGAGAACAGTAGTGAGGACAGAGATGCAGTGGTACAGGAACTACTTTTCCCCCCCTCCTTTAAATGAAAGCAAGCCAACAGTGTGGTCCGGCCTGCTAGCAGCCTCTGGCTATCTTCCTCGATCAGGTCAGCTACATCTTTCTGATTACATCTGCTAAAAGCTACCAGTTTATTTAGGGTCTACATCAGTAGAGCAGTGATGATTCAAGATATGGATGCTACATGAGTCTGTCTCTTATCTTGGCTCCTCAGCAGGGAAAGAAAGGAAGGACGGAAGAAAGGAGGGGTGTGTACTTTACCCATTGTAAAGGAATTAGCATTCACTATGTGGAGTTGTAACAAAATTTCATAATTGAAGTAAAAATATGTTCCATTACTGAGATAATTGGATAAGAGACGAGAAATCTGTTAATTAATATCAAAATCAGATGAACCCACACTATCATGCTTTTTTCCTGCTCATCTGAGGTGATTCAATTACAACCAAAGAGTCCTTCAACGCTGCCTACCGGCTTTCTCTCATCCACCTGAATACGTTTATAATAAAATCACAGCAGAGGTGTCATAATGATCTCATCACAAGGTACCAAAAAGTGATTTATTTTTATTTTTAGACCTCCTCCAGGAGGGCAGTAGGGGTCATGGCAGAAACAAAATTAGGAAAGTTACTTTAATCAGATCTGTCTGTAAAATAGCAGTTAAAATCATTCTTTACCTTCTCCAGTTGAATCTATACAATATAACAATAGAGGAGGGCAAGGGGACATATATAGTAGTATAAAAATATGTATATATATATTCATTAACTGAGTACTGCATCTATCATTCTACAGTGTTCTTTTCATCAAGCTCCTCACTTTTAGGTTAGGCCTGATTAAATACTGTGGCAATAAAATTATGTATACAGTATGAAGCAGTGGTGAAAGACATATTCAGATTGTTTACTTAAGTAAAAGTACTAATACCACACCGTGAAAATACTCCACTACAAGGAAGACAAGTATAAAGTTGCATAAAAAAGACTCAAGAATGGCTAAAGTACAAGTACCAACAGTATTTGAGTAAATGTTCTCAGTTACATTCCACTACTGCTCAGTACCACATATCCTGTAACATGTATGGATATAGAAATACAGAAATAATGGTTTAACAGCAGCCAGCCTATGATTTGGAGAAAAAATGTTTCCTGAATGTAGGCTTACCAGTGGCTTAGATAGCAAGCCAGTTAAGAGCTCACAACATGTAAATAAGACAGCTGTGGAGTTCATGGGTTACGTATTTCTCCTCTTTTGTTAGAGCCTACCTGCCTCCATACACCTATGGCCAATTGCACCAAGCCAACACATTCCCGACCAGACTCTCCACTATATGCATTCAGATCAAACTTCAATGTTCGATCAAACTTTTAATAACATTCAAAAAATTTCGAAATAATGGAGCATGACTGGGATTAGTAACTGTAATGTAATTACTAAAGATCAAACTGTAATCTTTTACACTACTAGCAACTGGAAATAAAATTACATTCAAAAATCACAGTAATACATTACATACTGTATGTATGTATGTATGTATGTATGTATGTATGTATGTATGTATGTATGTATGTATGTATGTATGTATGTATGTATGTATGTATGTACACTACCGTTCAAAAGTTTGGGGTCACCCAAACAATTTTGTGT
>JAVQJL010016048.1:0-15812 GCA_036024295.1 Nannoperca obscura
CTTTGTTTTGTTCTCTATTTACAATGTATATATATATATATAACTATATATATATATATATATATATATATATATATATATATATATATATATACCCATTGTTAATACCAATAATTACAATATTACTTATTTTACTTTTATTACTTATCAATATTGTTATTTTTACCTATTTATTATCAGACTAGTAGCCCACTATTACCATGTTATTACTGGGCTGTAATGTAGTAAAGTGCAAATGCAAATCTTAATTAACATAAACTAAAATTAACTAATATAAAAGACAGGTGTCTTTCCCACACAGAGATTCATTTTGTAATGCAAAACAGGAAGCTACACAAAACATATAGACCTTGTTTCTGCTCACTGCCCTTGTTAGTAAAGGTATCCATTTCTCTAGCACGCACAAACCCATTCATATTGTAGGTATGAACAACCTTACATGGTTTGTCCTATTGATCTCAAAAAGAAATGTATCTTTGACAGAAAAGTAAAAACCTGTTGGAACCTATTCAAGAGGTTAACCATATTGTACGGCCAACTGTCCAAGAAATATGTGCAATTTTAAACCAACAACACAAGCCAATTACACTTGTTCTATTACATAAGATAGATGAAATGCATTTCCTTTCCTGTCATGAATTCCTAATTATTTTTCGTGGTATTACAACACCTATATTGTTATCTGTCTTGACAGACATTACTGTGCATATATATATGTATGATTATCATCTTTCGGCTTGTTTGTGTAATGCACAGTTCGACCAGAGGTGATTACTGAGGATTACACTGAGCTTCCTCTAGCTCTTGATGCCGTTCTGCGCTTACATGGCATGCTTCCGTCCTGAAATGCTGATTAGAACTTGAGAAGCTCTATGTGTGAATAATAGCTCAGAAAATGTTTGTTTGCATGTTTCTTTTGTTGTGAGAGACACACCTGAACAGGTTTAAAACGACAACAACTGAGTTCCTCACTTGGGAGTGTGCATAGATAGAAAACAGTAGAGTCTAAAGCTTTCCTGTCTACACAACTTTCATAGCAAACACACACATGCAAAGGGCAAATGAACATCAGCTTTTTTAAAGCAGAAAGCACTGTGGGTTCATCTGGTCGAAGAGAAAGTATCAAAACCATTTTCACAATTTCTTGGGTGGTATTTTACAAAGTCGTGGTTGTACTAGGAGTACAGTGATTGCCAATACCACTCAAGAAAAGTGAGACTTGTTGCTTGGACTAAATTGATTTGATCCTCAAATGTTCCAGACAGGAACAGCTGTAGCTACAAGTCAGTGTTTTTCCTTCTAAGTGCGACTATGGGTGTTACCGCACCAGCTCTGACCTATGCAGGTGATGACAACAACACAGACTCTCAGGCTTTTGATCTTTAACTGTTTCATCTCACTTTGAGGAACAGTACAGTAGTTAATTTGTACACCAGCTTTAATCTTGTCTGAAGAGATCCAACCTAAAAACGACTCGATTTGATGAATTCATACACTACTTTTACGTGATGTTTCCCAATCAGTATGGCTTTGACCATATACCGCACATTTGAGGTATATTCACGTACATAATTGTAGAGTTTGAAGCACAGATGCAAAATCTGCATTTAATGTGGTTTTCAATTTATTTATCTGTTTTCTTTCTGTGCTTTCAAATGTATTTGACATAAATAAAACTTAAACAGCATATGAAGATGAGTAAATTTAATTTAGCTGTTGACTAGTGGTAAACTTTGCATTCAATGACCTGCCAATCAATCTTAGAGTGAAAGACAGAATAGATTGTGCCTTTAAACCATAGTACCATAACACACCATACAAGTATCTTCACATTTCTTATACACACACATTTGAAAATATGTAGGTATATGTAGGTGATATCAATAAAAATTCATTGTATTATAAAAATAAAATATCTTTAATGGTTACTTCGATTTTCTTTCACAAACACTTAGCATGTTCTCACAGACACATTGAAAATTGGATGATTGTATAAAGGAGGGTAATGTATGCAACTTGAAGCAGTTTGGGCACAATTCAACTTGCTTGTTCAGTGTGATAAAAATATGTGACTTTTTGCTTCAAAGAAAGAAAAACCTTAACTCAAGGTCCACTTACAAGCTTTTTCCCTAGCTTTCAACCTCATCTAACGTTATGTCATTCATATATCATTGTATATATCACGGAGTACCTATCACTCCATTAGAACTGAGCTAAATATGACACAATTGAAAGCTCTGGAAAAACTAGGAAGTGGGCATTGAGTTAAGATTTTTCTTTTTTGTCAGTTTCAAAATGGATTGTCATGCTCATCATACAGAATGCTTTGACAGGGCATTTGTGTGTAAGCATATATACAACACAACTATAGAATTCTGTGTATATGGACACAGTGAGCCCTCGAAATGGATTACAGTGCCTTAAATAAAGCAATATATTTTGATTAGCCTTTTCTGTATCGATCAGTTTAGACATATATGGTATGATAAAAATAGCTATAGATGAATTGTATTCAAATAATAAACAGATTTATTTTCCAGATGTACTGTAGTCACTTTTCCATGATATTCGTATCTGTGACAGGTAATGTAAAGATATTTTTCTAAAACAGTAATGAAGAAAGAAATATTTGTTGTGCCTTGAACTGTCTTCTGTCCTTTTCATGCAATGCAAATGTTTTGTATAAATTTGTAAAACATTTTGTACAATATTTACATATGACCTTAGATTGAGTAATCTTCAATGAGCTGCTCTTTTGACTTTGCAATAAAACTGTTGTTACTTTGACACTATTACTAATTTCTTTCTTACTTTGTGTCATTGTTCATAGATATTATAAAAAGCAGAATAGCGAATGCTACTGGGAGCCCTTTTTAATGACAGCATCTCGTGGAATATAAGCCAAATCACAAAATATTGCCGTAACATCAATCATATGAGCAAAACAAAAAGAGCAACTGTAAGAACTACACCTTTCACAGTGAGTTTTGTAAACATTCATGTAAACAGTGGTGGTTTTGGATGTTTGGAAAGCTGAATATCAGATATTTGAGATTTGCCTGAGCTTTCTGTTCACTACCTGCATTGAATCATTCTTAATTTTTAAAGGTATCTCCACTTCTGATCTTTTCTTTCTGTGCTTTTTCAATCTCTTACAACATATGTAAGATGTTAGTGAAACAACCGAGAAGAACAACCCCAGGCATGTCACTGACAGAGCAATGAGCACAGGCTGACAGGGGAACAACTCATACCTCTCAGGACCCTCTGTCATCTGGCCAATGTACCAGGGCCTCTCCTCTATCTCAATGTCAGCCTCTCTGGACAGTAGACTCTGGATGTAGCTCTCGTTGCTTACTGTTTCATTGACAAAGAAGTTAACCATGACTGTTGAGTAAAGCGGTTCAGGCTGACCATGATCAGTCACCTTCACCAAAAGGCGGTAGAGGCCCCGGTTGCTGAGCTCCCTCTTTAATGTGATATTTCCTGTTTCTGGGTCAATGGCAAATGACCCTGGCTCTTCACCTTTCCTCTTAATGATACTATAGGCAATCACAGCATTCATGCCTGTATCCTTATCCACAGCGTAGACCTCTGTGATTGATGTTCCAGGCAGTGTGTCAGGTAGTACTAGCATGTAAGACTGATTGGACTGAGGGAAGAGGACAATAGGTGGGTTGTCATTTACATCCAACAACAGTACAGTCACCATAGTCACACAGGAAAGCGCAGGCTCCCCACCATCGATGGCCTCAATCCATAGCTGGTATGTCCCTTGTTGCTCACGGTCCAGTGAGGTCTTGGCCCTCAGAGCCCCTCGGCCTGTGTCGATCAAGAAGATGTCGCTGCCGTTGAGGATGGAAAGGGCCACCCAACCATTTTCCCCAGCATCAGCATCTGTCACAGAGAGGACCCCGATTTCACCGTACCCTGGGAAGTTCTCTGGCACAAAGAATGTGAAGTCCTTATTGATGAAGCGTGGACTGTTGTCATTGCGGTCTTGCACGGTCACCACCACAGTGGCAATCGACTCCCTCCTGGGTGTCCCCTGGTCCACCGCTCTCACTATGAACCGATATGTTTCTCTCTCCTCGCGGTCTAGCGATGTGGTCACAGACAGGATACCTGTCATGCGATCCACAACAAAGATCCCTGGGGCATCACCTCCAAGTAGGTAGATGACTTCCCCTCGACTTTCGCTGTCCTGGTCTGTGGCTTGGAACTGGGTCAGAAAGGAATTTGGCGGGTTGTTCTCCTGCACAGATATTTTCACCAAAGACTGCTGAAACACTGGTGCATTATCATTCTCATCCAATACCTGCACCTTGAGGAAGGTCTTGATGACAAGCTCTCGAGTATTCTTTGCAACCACAATTAGCTCATACTCCTGTGTGTTTTCATAGTCCAGGGGTTCTGTGGTCTCCAGCAAGTATTCGTTCTTTAACAGCTGATAGGGGCCAAGCCTAAAGGGACCAGTACCTTCCAAATGACAGTCCACCCTTTGGTTCATATCAATGTTTTTGACAGTAAAAAAAGCTATTGGAGTAAACGCTGGCTCTGACTCCCTAATTGTCACCACCCCATCCTTTTCTGGTGCAATGTACCGGGGTATGATAGCAGGGGGTCCTGTAACAACTTTAATGATATGGACAGTAACAGTGGCTACAGCAGGGATACAACCAGGCCCGTTGGCCAGAATTGTGACTTTGTAAAATGTGGCTGTTCCAGTGACTATTTTTCCTGCTAGCTTGATCACCCCTGTGATTCTGTCCAAATGGAACAAGCTCCTGGTGTCCCTTGGCACACGTTCACTGTAAGCATAGCTGATCTGAGCATTAGCACCAAGGTCAGGGTCAAAAGCATGCAGACGTGCCAAATGTGCCCCTTTGGTGGTATTTCCATGCAGAGTGACATTAATGTGTGACTCTGTGAATTGGGGGCAGTTATCGTTCACATCTGTGATGACAATTTTTAAAGTAGCTGCGCCGAGTAGAGGAGGGGTCCCTCCATCCTCTGCAATGATATCTGTTATGTATTCAGCTTGAGTCTCTCTGTCCAAAGCCTCTGTCACAATGAGGAAGGGTGTGAGTTCACCTCCCTCATTCTCCTCAACATCCAATGTGAACATCCCAAAGTCATTAACAAGCCAGTAGGTCTGCACTCCGTGAAGACCCAGGTCCGGGTCAATTGCAGACTGCTCCACTGCATAACGAGCATTGATAAGTGTGTTTTCTGGGACAGACATACAGATCTCATCCACAGGGAACTTTGGCCTGTTGTCGTTCACATCCTCAATAAAGATTTTAACTTTGATGAGCTGAAAGTATTGCTGAGGCAAAACAAACACATCCAGTGAGAGGACACATCCATGTCGCTCTGAGTTATCAGGACAGAGGATCTCCCTATCAATCTCTGTAGCAGATGTGTAAAGCTCTCCGGTGGTATTATTTAGCTTCACATACTGTTCACTGACCTTCTTTTGCGGAAGATTGAATATAAAGGGGGGTTCAACAGTAAAATCCAAATTTAAGTCTACTCCAATGGCCCCTATGAAGGTCCCCCTGGGTAATCCCTCCTTTATCTTATAGATGAGCTCTTTTGCTTGGCTGAAATTTGCAAAACAGGAAAGAGGGCTGGTGTAAAGCAAGAGGATGCACAATCCCTGTAATACAAGATAATTAAAGATAATATAGTTTAATAAAAAAAAAAAAAAAACAGCTGCAGAATAGAATAATATTTGCTAAATTAGGTATACCTGATGTGTTCTTATTTAATGTGAACATTAGCATTTAGTTATATGAGCAGTTGCAGAGCTCTCTGGACACCTGCAACAATGATTTGAACTACTTATTTTACTGTAACAATCATTATGAGTATACTTTTAGACAATCAATTCAAGAAATTAGATTTGTTAAGAAAGTATGGTTATGGTTGCACAAATTTAAGTCGGAATAAATGTACATGAAAATAAAAACAGTATAGTGTAGAGAAATAGGGGCCTAGGTCATGTCTCTGCCTTAATAATAGTAAGAAAATAGTATTCACAGTATCATAAAAGGTACTTGTAGTTGTGTTAAAGTGAATTCTGTCTGTAAAGTGAATTATCATAAAACTTACCCATATTCCTCCTCTTTTGCTAAGGCTGGGGTGTCTGCTGTTGAACATGTTTATGTCCTAGTCCAGCACTTTCCACTTATAGCAGGAAGAGTAAAATCTTAAGTAACTTAGGCATTTTGAGCATTAAGCAGTTCAGACCTCTGCTGAGTGCTGTGCCTTATTGCTGTCTGACTCGAACTAGTCATTCATCCCAGTGCTGGCTCAGGACACTCCCACCAAATGCAAATCAGTCCTCCATGCTAACCAATGAGAGCCGATGGCCACTGAGAAATCTACTCTAGTTCACACATTCCTTTTTCATGAAAGCTATCAAAGCACATCAACATGCATCTGCACTTTCTATACACACCCATGTTGTCACAAGCAGCTGCATACCTTGTATTCCTGTGGCAGAGTGAAAGCATATGACTACCAACCAAGCTTATAATGACACAGGAGTCTAAGCAAGATGTGAAATATCCACAGCCTAGAGATTACTTTAATCCAGCATTGGTTAAAAAACACTACAGATAAAAACTGTATTGAATGAATTAAAGCAAATGTATAATGATATGATGATGCATAATGTTTCTTACAACTCTTGAACTTTGACTTTTGATTTTCTTAATGTATTCAATAGATAGATAGATAGATAGATAGATTATATTTTCTGTGTGACTTAAAAAAGAAGGAGTTTATAACCATTGCAACCATGATCAAACTGAAATTAGTTTCATATTTAGCTTCTGCATACATGCTGTAAATGCAATTAAAATAAATACAAAAAGCATGAAAATATCATAAACAAAGCAGAGAGGTGATCTTGGCATCATAAGTGGTGCTATGGTCTCATTCTGGATTGAGCCTTTAACTAAATCAACCCCCTAATCCTCATGTGTTCTAAATGCCGAGGCCAGCTGTTTGCTGGGATTGGAAGCATACTGCTCAGAGAAATTGAGTGATTGAAGTTCTCTGGAAAAGGGCAGATTGAGACAGGCACACACACTCATCTTGTCTCATACTGTGTAAGGTCTTTGCTGTCATTCCTCATAATGGTGGTCTGGTGGTTGGGCAATACTTTGGCCTATGCTTCATGGATTTCATTTGTTATTTTATGAGATTATTGAAATAAACCAACCCCCTAGGAGTTTTATGCACACGTATATTTCAGCAACATAGCTAGACAGTATTTTAATATGGATAATGTAAAAATCCATCTTGCATCCAGTTTTCTTGGTCCATGCCCTGAACTCTGAAATATTTCTGTAAACACAGACTGTAGGCACAGTGGGCTGGGAGGCTTTAGAGCGTGGGAAAGCAGCAGATCAGGGAAATTAGATTCATTTGAGAGCTGCCTTGAGGTGCAGAGGGTATGAGGTGTGCAGCTGTTGATCATCAGTGAGGAGTCAGTCCAGAGCAGTTACCTGACAAGACACAAGAGAAACATTGTTATAATTATTTCGCTTCATAATATCAATTTATCTGATGTAAAATATTTGTTAAACACAACATATTAAAATACAGCATTTTAATATGTTAAGATGTGTTTGAGAGTGTGTTAAGGTGTTTGAAAGTGATACATCCCACATCATTTAATGTATTGTATTTTTTCTCCTTTTGTTTCGCAGACTATTATCATCAAAGACTATAAGAATAATTTATGTTACCATATGTTTGATATGGTATACTCGATCATTGTTAGTTGTGATTGTGTCAAAAGTGTTTTGTGGCTGTAAGACTGTGGTGGCAACAACACATTTCACAAATGAGTGTGACTTACATTTATCAGAAAATATTAGTCCTACAGGGCTTTCAAATGCTCTCACATAGGTTGCAAGTATGGTGTTTGTTTTGATTCATAAAAAAAATTAACAGGAGAGAAAACTCATGTTGCAAATCACAATTTTTATGTTGCACATTTTGTGAAATGGGCCCATGAATGACAAAAGCGCACTTCTAAGACAACATACCATTGTATGGTATATGTATGTAGAGGCTATTGTTGGCTTTACATGATTTACTGTTTCAGTTGCATTGCAAGGAGCTGTAACACAAAGGCCAATGATGCTCTATGTCTCAACCTGATACAGTGACCTCTGTGTCTGTTAGTCCCAGCTTGTCCCCTTTCAACCCAATATCAACTCACCATGTCTTAACTAACGCATCTCAATATCATGAGCAAGGCTGAGGGACAGGGGAAGTTTGGTAAAAGTCATGTTCTTTTTCCCAATATCAGGTAAAATATAAAATAATGACACAATGAATGTCATTAATTGTATTGTGGATAAATGAATCATATTGGTGGGATGGCAAACAAGTTCATACATTATGTCTGCAATGTCCTGGTTTCGAATCTGGCCTATGACCTTTGATGCATGTCATACTAATGACTGTATCTTTATTTTCTGTCACTAATTATCGAAAAAAAAAAACCAACTGTTTTTTTACATAGACATACACACACACACACACACACACACACACACACACACACACACACACACACACACACACACACACACACACATATAGAATATGTGTACTAATTGTCTTGTGATGAACAGTTCCAC
This sequence comes from Nannoperca obscura, assembly GCA_036024295.1. Taxonomy (NCBI): domain Eukaryota; kingdom Metazoa; phylum Chordata; class Actinopteri; order Centrarchiformes; family Percichthyidae; genus Nannoperca; species Nannoperca obscura. The sequence goes on from JAVQJL010016048.1 coordinate 8,667, forward strand.
AACTCAATTGTATTGTATTATCTAAACTTTGTTTTTGATAGTGATTTCATAAATGTAACTGTATGTGTAAATTGTGGTGGCCAGACAAAAAACTACTACAAAGGTTGAATGAGGCCAACAGGCAGTATTACTTTTGACTTAATTACATCATTTGCTGCTCTGAGTCTGTGTCAGATGAGGCTGGGTAATCTCTGCCCAGATTTCCTAACAGATGTCCTGTTAACCTTGGTCTTTTCTTTTAATCAAAGTGCTGCTAAGCTATCTTGATAGCTATGAGACAGCTCCATGGCTGTTAAGTAAGATGGATATGACCACACAAAAGTATTATGTCATGACATACAGTAGCTTGAAAACTTAAGTCTGGAATTTGTGTAGCAGCATTAGATACAATCTGTGCAACAACCACAATGTCTTCCACTGGGATGATTTGTTTATTGGGTTAACAGTAGTTTTTTTATTTTATTTGTATTATATTTGAAAATTGGACAATACATGTTTTACATTGCCAATCTGTGCCTTAACACACTGTATGGCAAATCTGTCACATTGTTTTGACCTGCCCTGGTCAGTCTTCCTTCAGGCCGATCAGCGTTATTGTGTGAATGCATCAGAATACTGGGGAGCTGCACTATTCCCTACATTTAAAAAGTCTGATATGAGATATATTGTATGTGCCATTAACAGAGTACAAATGACCAAAATGGTCAAAACAATGATGCCAGTAAATTTTGTTATTGAACCAAGGAATTGTTACTTCTGTAGGATTTTGCAGCTCCAGAAATATGCATTCCAGCTGTGTTGTTAGTTATAATGAAATGTCTGTAAAATTGCCTCTTGATAAATCTATACACTACAGTCAGAAAGACTTGTTATATAACATCTAATTAATCAAACTTGCATTTCCTGTGTTTATCACAAAACAATAACTGCTGCAAATTGCTGCCATGCAATGGCACTGTTCAGTGAGTCTATTGAACAGGACAGAAATTTAATTCAGTCCTCATATTATGTCAGTCAGAGCTGAGAGTTGCCCATAGGAGATAGTCATCATGGTTATGCCTACTTATGCAATACCTGGATGCATAATGGGCACTATTAGCACATAGAAATTCTCTCATATAGAAAGTCCCAATATTGACTTTAAGAACCAAGATGCGCACAAATGAAAGGGTATAAGATAATAAATATAATTTCCTCCTTCTTTATTTCTGTCTTGGAACAACATTTTCCAGCCCAGTGCACTCTAGTGTGCATCAGCCACATTGCAGCTACATCCCTCAGTCTCAAGAGGACAGAAGGCAGTATTCCCCACTGTATGAGCAGCCATCATCAGGCAGGGAGAGAGAAGAGCAGATCTTTGATTAGTTCTGCAAAATGGCATGGGGTGTAAATAACCAGGGCCTATCTATTTTTGCTGTGGAGATATAATGTATTTTTCTTTGTGAAACGTGTGTACTGGTTTACTTTCATCTGTAAAGTCAGTAATGGGTGTTCTTGCTCTGTCACTGCCATCTACTGGCTGAGTTAGCATAAAAGAAGAAAACTAATGTTTCTGTCACACATAGTATACAGTGCAGGAAAACCCAGAAATCACAATGTGACACATTACTGGTCCAGATCTATAAAGCTTTTCTTTCCTGTTTCTAGTTGGTTCCAAAATGCAATTTGGCACTAAATCTACAGTTTTGTTTTCATTGGCTTTTGCACTACAGCAGGATTAGATTAGTACAAATGTGAGAGTTGAGTCCCGGGCTGAAAACTTGTAAGAGTACTTATTCCTGATAAGTACATGATTTGTCATTTTTCCTGTGGAGACGCAATTTCCTCATGAGGGAAAGGTACAAAGGAAAAATGCTTAAAAACGTCTCTGTGGCTTGCCATCATGGAACCAATTTAGGTGTAAAATGGAGCTGTCCTAACATAATATTATACTACACAATTTCAGAACCCCAAAGGTCTATTTCTATTAACTGAAAAAATACTAGACTGCGCTCCCTTTTATCCCTTCCTCACACCTCCCCTGCTGCTCCCCTCCTCCAATGTTTTCTCCCATCAGTTTTCTCGCTCTCTGCTCTTGCCAGCTGCTAAAGATGCATCTTGGCACAAATGTGAGAAAGCTCATCTGGAGGGGTGAGACAGAAATAGGGGGAAAGGTATAAAATAACACAAAAACCACTGCCTTTTGTATTTAAAAGGCAGACAGACAGAGAAAGAGATAGGGTAGGATAGTATCAGAGTGTTAACCTCAGTGTGGTGTGAGTGTGCCTTTTATGCCTCTGCAGGTGCAGCCTGGATATATCATTGAGAACAGGTGCTGTGGTAGAATGTATGCCCCTCACAGCTGCAGCCAAGTAGATTACTAGCCAGGCTTCCCTGTAATGAAGTTTCTATCGATTGGCCCACCGCAGGTTCTTGTTTCTGCCTGCTAACAGTGCGACTATTTCAAAACCTCAATTTGAGGTTTTTGAGTACATCAATTAAGATATACAATGGAGTTTCCAGGAGGGTACGATTTGCTGATGGAAAATAATCGCATAGCAACCTGTTATAATTTCATAACTCAAAACTTAAGTCACATTTTGCTTCATCAATGTTAAAGAAAATCAATTTTTGTTCTGGAATTACTCACAAGCAACATTTCACATCACTGTTCCCCCCCTGTTCTGTTACTGTGAAGAGATGTGAGAACACTGCCATGTGAAGAGAAACAAGTAGTTTGAGATGCAAAACCAAACACGTTAAATTTACACAGGAAATTGCAGTTTTCTGGTATATTACTGTATATTTTTATATATCCATGGATGTATTTCCTAGCTGATCTACACCCTACATTATTAATTATAGTTGACCTTAGTTTTAATAATTACTCTTGTTTAAGGTAGAACCTTGCATTGACTCGCTCCTTGTAGTTTGTGACAATTATAATGAACAAAATAAAAACACACACACACATACAGTACCAGTCAAAAGTTTGGACACACTTCCCCATTCACTTCAATGGGAAAGTGTGTCCAAACTTTTGACTGGTACTGTACATACACCCTACAGATTTGAGTGAATAAGCCTCAGTGAGTATTGTCATATCAAATATTAATTTGTGTAATAGAAATATTAATTTCCCCCATGATCATGCAGCAGGATTACTGAGGAAGTCTATATGTAATAAGAGGGAAATGGAAAACAGGTTCAAATCTGTTGTGTGAAAATAGTTGCATTCCGCGCCAGTGGCTAAAGTCTCAAACTGTAATAATTTGTATGAGAACAAAGGGAGGATTTTATAGACAAAAAGACAATGTATGGATAGATGTGTATGTTACCTATCCATGGTTAATTCATGGTTTATGTAAAAAGTAGTACCTGGTAAAAACTAATCCCAAATCCCAAAAATCAAAAGAAGCAGAAGAAAGTGTGAGATCACAGTTATGTATGTATCTATGTCAGGGGAACAATTTTCTCAGACAATGGTGACATTTTCATTTCAATCTGTTAGGAACAGCTCAATTATAGTCTTTACCATCAAGAGTGGTGTGTTCTTAATGGAACACTATTCATATAGGTAATTATGTGCATACACACTATGCAGCCATGTTACACTCAACATGACATTCTGACCAGACAGTTTATTGAGAAAGGGACATATTAGCTGTCATTCTGATGTGTACAGCAATGATGGACATCTTTAAAGAAAGCCATTTATCATTAATGATTGATTTAATTGATGTTATAATCAATGTGGTGCTGATCTATGACCATGTTGCAACTAAACACATTGCCTCCAGAGGCACTTCAATACAAAACATACACTCAGTGGCCAATGTATTCTGTACACCTCTTTACCTGCGCGTTAATAGAAATTTCTAATCGGCCAACAATGTGGCAGCAACTCACTGCATAAAAGCATGCAGACATGGTCAAGAAGTTAGGTGGTTGTTCAGAGTAAACATCAGAATGGGGATGAAATTTGATCCAAGGGACTTTGAATGATTGTTGGTGCCAGATGGGGTGGTTTAAGTATCTGAGAAACTGCTGATCTCCTGGGATTTTCATGCACTTTCACAGAATGGTTCGAAAAACAACATCCAGTGAGCAGGAGTTCTGTGGGTGAAAACTCCTTGTTATTAAGAAAGGTCAGAGGAAAATGGTCAGACTGGTTCAAATTGACAGGAATTCAACAGTAAAAGTAAGCCCCCCCCCACCACCACCCAAAAACCCCACATTTTTCAATGGTGCTATGCAGAGAAGCATTTCTGAACGCACATGTTGATCCTTGAAGTAGATGGGCTACAGCAGCAGAACCACACCGGGCTCCATTTCTGTCAGCTAAGAACAGAATTAAAACTGAGGCTACAGTCATTGAAACTAGATGGTAAAAATTTGGGAAAATGTCCTTGTATCAAAGGTTCAGGCTGCTGGTGGTATAATAATAATGTAAGCAATATTTTTTGGTACACATTACACCACGTAATACCAATTGAGCACTGTATAAATGCAACAGCCTAACTTAGTATGGTTGCTGATCATGTGAATATGGCCACAGTCTGTTTATCTTCTAATGGTTACATCCAGCAGGCTAACGTGCCAAAGCACACTTCATCTCAAGCTGGTTCCACCAACATGACAATGAGTTCAGTGTACTCCAATGGTCTCCACAATCACCAGATCTCAAAACAATAGAGCACCTTTGGGATTTGGTGGAACAGGAGACTTCCACATGAATGCCGACAAATTTACATCAACCACATGATGAAAAACATTTCAGTCAGGAGAGACTTCAGTATGAGTTAACAAATACTTATTGACATGCATAATAAAGATGAGAAATGTTTAGAGTCTTTGACCATTAGAGTCCATCATGAAGTCATCATATTTTAAGGGGGGTAGGGAGGCCGTGAGCAGTATAGGATACCGGCCCCCCCCGATGGAGTCTAGGTGGTAGAAGGATGCTGAAAATCTGGCTGTGTTGAGGAGTGGACTTCTTATGAGCTTGACTGGACAATGAATGTTGTGCAATGGAGGTGAACGGGGTGAAGGAGGGTCACAACAAATCCACACTGAAATGACAAGTGTAGCAAGCGAGAGAACAGATTTAAATTTTACAGTCTAAATGTGATTGGGTGATGGAAATCGTGGCAAAATCTGGCTGGACAAGTGAGAGAGTAAACGCCCATAATCAGCTGATTAATGGAAGCAGAGAGAGAGTTGTGACTGAATGAGGCATAAAGATCGTCTTTCTGATTGAACTTACACTGAACTGAACTGAAATCTTTGTACAAAAGACAAATATATTAGTAGTATTAAAACTATTAAAAGATCCAGCTATGACTTAAGTGCAGAACTTAACTTTTACAAAACCACATTTATTAAAGCAAGCATGGGATCTGTAAGTAACTCCTGTGATGCACAAGAAAACTGGAATTTATTAAACATTCTTGAGCACACTAGTACGCAATGACCAATGTTAAATCCCACCCATTCTACATCCATTTGCTTGTGAGCACACAAGCAAATTTTTGTCAAAATGCCTAGTGTCCTTAATTTTGTTGCTTGCAGAAATATATGCAACTAAGAGAGATAAAGACTCGCGCTGAAGTGGTGCTTTATTTGGCCCAATTAGTTTATCACAAAAAATACCATGTAAGAGGTTAAGAAAAAAGTTAAACCTTTAAAATTTGACAAATTGCAGTGTTGAGCTGAGGCAATGGGCACAGAACCACTTTCAAATGGGAAATTATAGAATAGTGGCACTTATTGGAAAAATGTCCCTAAAAGCCACAAACCTTGATGGTGACACAGAGATCACAACTCCATCAACCACAATAGAGGATGGAAAGTTAATCTGTCTTTGTAATTGCTGCACTTACTTTAAGAGTTTCAGCATAACAGAAAATGTAGCTGTTTTAGTTAATCTGATTAAAATGAAAAGGTGTGCAACTGAAATGCTACATTAATGATTAATACAGAAGGATTTGAATGTGTTTAAGAGATCCCCTCGGTCTCAGTGATGCACTTTTTGAAAAACAAGATGAAACAGAGGAACTCCTGGCAATGGTTGGAGGTCAGCGTAAATTTGAAGTAATGTCATCATAAAAAAAATTATATTTTTGTTATCAAGATAAACAGAAGTGCCTATGACCTTGTGAAAGTTGTGATAGTTTTTATTTCAGTGGGAAAACTTTTTTAGGTGCCATACATAACATTCCTTGAAGATTACTGATACTGTTGAGATTTTTTGCCTGTTTGTTGTTTTTGAACCATGATCCCAAATCTACCATCTGGGGATTTATTTGTCTGTGAAACTTTACATCAAATGTGACGCTACATAATTTACATTATTTTAGTCTGCATGCTAGCTTTTTTCCCCAATTAATGTTGTCATTTTGCCAGTGTGAAGTGTCCTGCTGTAAAACATTAGAGTTCTGTATAGAATGCATGGTTTGGACTTTTTGACTTTTTGGAAAGTTTCGTCTCTACAGATTAGTTAAAGTGAATTTCCTGCAGATTTCTCCTTCAGTCTCATGTTCTTTCTATCTCTGGTCTTTTGAGTTCATCAGCACTGAACATAGTCTGCTGGTTAAACACACCTCACAAGAACACTGAACAGGAACATTGAAACGACGGATCAAATCCCAGCAGAAAGAAAGGGAGTCTAGCACACACAAGGTGAATGAATTCACACAGGAGTGACTAATATACCAATTCCAAGGTAAAAATAGTTGCTGTAAAATACAGTGTGGTTTGATGCAGAAAACAACTACAAAACGGTCTGGTCAAAACAATCAACATGACTAAAATACAAAAACATTTTTTTTAACATGCACCATAACAACACACTGAGTTCCGCAAAAATCACATATGTTGATGTGCATAAAAGAATATGAGGACTAGATTACGTTTTAAACACTATATATATATATATATATATATATATATATATATTTAATACTTTATGTTTAAAACGTAATTCTTCAAAAAGATATATGTAAATCTTTTTGTTTAATTAAAATGGAGATATCTTTTCTAAGCCTTTGTCCTTGTGCCAGATTGTTCGGTCCCTGACAATATACCTGCTGTAAGTGCTTTGTAAGTTTTCCTTGTATTCCTTGTATCCCTGTAATTAGAGTGTGCAGAGGCTTTTGTGTAGTCGTT
>JAVQJL010016060.1:0-27998 GCA_036024295.1 Nannoperca obscura
ATCAATGCGAATCAGGAGTCTACGATTTTCAGAATAAGACTGATCAATTTATAAGTGCTTGGTTTATTATTTATTCCCTCAGGAAGGAGGGTGGTGCCCCGATAATACGATATCTGAACATTAATAAGTGTAGAAGTATTGATACGCTACATTTGTAGTGGAACATCCTTCTGATGAAGCTGCAGATTCGGCAACACAATTCTATTTTATCTTTTTTAGGAAAAACACTGCTTTCTTTTTGTGCTGAGCGTTACTGTGTGTGCTCACGTATATGACTGTTTGTGTATGAGTAGATTCAATGTGATGCATGCTTGTGTGAGTATGAGGGTGGAACATACTTGTTGAAAGCCACCAACTGAGCTTGTGTCTATTCTGCCTACAGGAGTGCTGGAACCCTTTGCATACTTGTGTGTGTGTGTCAAGACACTCACTTCTCACACCCACTGGTGTGACTTAACTTTATTGTTCGTAAAAATATCAACGAGGTAATGTGAACACATTATATTTAAATCTGAACCCAACATTATATTTATTGTGATGAAGCTGAATGGCATGTAGATTTGTCAACAAAAGAGCCCCAACCTAAACAGTTAAACATTTCTCAAGAGAAGAGTATATTGATTAATCACAGTACAACTTTGTCTCCTTGAAATCATGTTTTGGGGTTTTGAGGGAACTGTAATGCAGACCTGATTCAGTTTTCTGTTAAAATAATTAACAATGTGGCAAGTTGCAAAAAACGTTGATGCTGAACGTATCAGTAAAATTTGCATGGGCAATACATTTTATTTAATACAGTATCTGCCCCACTCCCCACTCCCACAACTACCTCCCTATAACTCCAGTGCGGTAGATAAATGTAGCACGTTCACTCAACAAAGCATTGCCTCTGTACATAATCCAGGCAGTGATTGTATTTAAACCATATCTTAATTAGGAAAACAATTGTATACTATATAAACATAATTTCCTAGAAGACAGGGAGTAATTGTCTCTAACCACAGTGAATGCATTGGTTTTAGAGTTTCAGTTAAGCTATCATAGACAATAACATGTGAAAGTGAAATGGATTACTTAATGAGGATATGTCAGTTCAGGAAATCACACGCCATCATCTGAACTAAGCAGGAGAAGCAATAACATTTTAGTCTGTACATATGCCTTTACATTCTTAAATGGCTGCATAAAATGTCAGAAATCCTGCACATTAATAAAAGATGATAATGAGAGTGTTTAATATACTCTGGTGTTCACTTTAACACTGATCTACTAACCAAGATAGAAAGCTGTACACACACTGTCCTTATAAGACATTCAGAACTATGGAGAAATCAAATCCTTTGTTTTCTCCTAAATCTTTGGTAGATATTCAAAACACTGGCAAAGTGTGGGCCAGGGCCAGAGCTGCTGGCTCCCCTGACTGATGGCAGCTATTCAGGCTGCTGAGAAACGGGTGTATGAGAATGATCAGGAAAGCAAAACTGGACTTACCTTAATTCTTTGCTAAACTGGAGTCGAAGCCAAAGTCCCCATAAATCCCATGAATCCCTATTACTGAAATTCACAAACTATCGCATAAGATCACTATGGCTTGTTAGTTTATATAGTACATTAAAACTATACATATATATCGTACAACAACATATCATACATGTAAGTAAAACTTAATGATTATTTGCGTATATCACTGAAATGTGACTGCTTATGCTGCTTTATCCTGGAAACGTATGCAAATGTATTGAGCATCAGGTCTCAGGTGTCATGTACTTGTATACTGTGATGAAAAATGTAATTGTTTATTTGTGAAAGTTAAATCCTGGGTGGATTTGTTAAGTTCATATACAATCTGATTTTCTTACATCTTTTCTTTCTGAAAGCCCTTATCCAACAGCATGACAGGAAACTCTATCCAGACACAGTGTTTAATGTGAAACACTCTTTGTTTTTTACACTCTGTTGGCTTTTATAACTTGTAGCCTGTGTTGGAGGATTACTGTGAAAAACACAAACAAGACAGCTCTTGAATGGGCTGATGCAGTAGGGGAAACTTGTTTCCGGGATTTTGCTCATCATTCTCTGATACAATTCATGTTTGTAGTTACATAAACTGGCTTGTACACAGAGCTGTAGTGAAGGCAAAAAAGCGGAAATAATCTGACTGATCAGCGGGCGGAGTCAAAGAGCCACAAGCTAACAGCCCAATGAAAAAAGCTTTTTTTTACTAAATCTTTCATTAGCTAAATAAAACCTGATGCTAGTAAGAACACATTTGCTTTAAAATATCAAAAGTCACCACCTACTCTTTTTTCCCCCTGCAGTATAATCCTTTTGACTTTTAAAGAAGCCTGTTGAGATTCAGTGACCTAGTAATTCCCCATTGCTGCATCAAAGGTTGCTGGTACATTTGTAAGTGGATATTTGACTTTTTCACAACACACTGTTACACAAGTTCCAAGAAGAAGGTTTTATTGGAAAATCTGTAAAAAAAAAAAAGAAAAAGTAACTTGTAAGATGGAAATACAATGTCAACATCTTTGCAACAATATCACAGGAATTGTGATGACTCATGAAGGCAAACAAATTTGACTGTACATAGGTCATTTGAAATCTATTTTGTTAGTAGTCGGTGTGCTATGTTGCATCTTAAAAACCTTATATAAAACAAAGGAATGCAAAGCTAAGACATGTCGCCAGCTGTTCCAGACCACCTGCTTACCTGAAGAGTATCACCTTTGCATGTTTGGCTGTTCAAACTCTGTGTACCTGCTGCTGTGAACTGCATGCAGAGGCAGCAAAGCACCAGAGTGGGACAGTCATCACTGTGTGTGTGTCAGTCAGTGTTAGTGCCTCAGTGAGATTATGTAAGGAGGGGATTATATAAGTCCGGAAATTCACATTAACACCTGACCTGTTGTTGCAAATCCTGCTGATGCGGCAGGTAAGAGAGGAGGAGAGAGAGACAAAAAGAGGGAGAGAGACAGACAACAGAAAACAGGCAGAGACATCAAAAATAAATAGAGATAGAAAGTTAAGATGCATAAATACAGAAACAGTGGTCCCACCATTAAAACCATATTGGTTTGTTAAATCCAGCTCTCAGTACAGAATGTTATAATATGAAATGTAACACTTGAAACAAAAAGCAAAACTGAAACTATTCAGCAAAAATAGCAACCATATTCCCCGCTATGTGGTGATATGGGGAAAACTGTCACCTTCTTAAACCAGACAAATCGCTTCTTCCTCACTGTGCAGTGCTAACTGCATTGCTGGGAAATTGGCATTGACGAGCAGTGAAGGCCAGGTGAGGGGCAGCTACATGTCTCATTTAATATACACGGAGTCACCAACCACTTTGTCTAACATGCCAAAGAGGAGCTGAGCAGGTGTATAACACCCTAAGGACATTTTCACACCTAACCTGTTTGGTTCGGTTAAAAGGAACCCTGGTGCATTTGCCCGGTTAGTGCGCTTTGTTTGGGCAGGTGTGAAGAGGTGACCCTTTAGAAGAGGTGGTCTCGGTCCGGTTCAAAACGAACTCCGGAGAGGTTCATTTCTGTTGCAAACGTGAGCCGACCCAACTTTGCCTATGAGGAAAGTTTGAGCTAAACTGCTGCTATAGCTAGGTCTGTTTTGCATTCTGCGATGCGGCAGAGCCCACAAACTGTTTCTCATGGTAGCAGCTAGCCGAAAAAAGAACCAGCAATATTCTCTCAGTGACAAAGTTGATCTCTCACATGCTTCTCATCTTAGACCACGTGTAGTTGTGTTCACTGGGGCAACTGCACAAGCTGGAGGTGGTTTTATCACTTCCTGATTTTAAAGTTGCAGTAAAACTAGGTAAAGCCGAGAGTTTTAACCCCCAATGTCCACCGAACGTGTTGAGCTGCATTACTGTGCCGTCATGTGTGACTGGAGCGCCATACTGGTAAGTTCTTTTCCCAAACAGTAATCTGTTAGCGCATCAATCATACATGTGTATTCAATATTGTAAAACACCAGTAATGCTGGCAGAAATGTACTGCGGTTTCCTCTGAAATGCTCAGTTGACATTGGAACTGTGACAGAGATGGACATGCAAGGGAAGGCTCTACGTTTTATTGTAGCCTGCCTCTTTTCACAGAAACTACATTTTGCTATGAGATGCCAAGGCAGAAATCATGTTTCACTTAATATACCATTGGTGGTAAATACCATGTAAATAAGACTTGGGTGAGATACAGATAAACACAGGGTGGATTTTCAGCATGGCATGAATATTATGCAGGGAAAGACCAATACACAAATAAATCGATGAAAGCAGATAGAGATGCAGAATGGTTGATAATCGTATGGAAAAAACTGCGTTTCCTCTTAGTTTCGGGGCAATCAGTGTGAGATAAGTCCCTCACACCAATTTACAGTGTCCTCATGGGTCATCATCATGGCATGAGGTGTGTGCATGTGGATGTGGTGTGTGTGTGCTCTCGTGTTAAGAAGGGTAGCAGACAGAAAAGAAGATAAGCTGCAGTGACCTCCCTCCTCTCCTCTCCTCTTCCTCTCTGTCTGTTTAACCTTCCTGTCTGACCCATGGGACGTGTGCTTGCTATGTTGTGCACTCTACAGTGAGAGTGTGCCTACAAATCTTAGCTGTAGATGCTGCGGGTGGAATGCAGTCTAAGGAAAGAGTGTGTGCTTGTGCGTTTGTGTGTGTGTTGTTCTCATCAGTGAGTGTATTGAAAAAGGTTTTTTCAAATATTTAGTTTGACTTTGCTGCGTGTGAGCCGCTTCCCTGTTTACAAAAAAGGCAATGCCCTGCATATGAAAATCTGTCTAAGATGTACACCGTATCAATCTATTTAATCGGATCTTGTTTATTGTGAGGTATGTTGATCAGGGAAAGTTCTGTGAATTTCCTAACTAGTTTTCTATTTGAAAGTAAACTCAAAACTGGTTATATTAAAAAATTACAAATATTTTCTCAGTGAAGACTCATAGATTTTAATCTTCTCATCTGCGCTGAATAGTTAGTACACTAAAGGCGTTTTCATGCCTAGAGTTAGTTCGAGTTAGTGCTTTGGTTCGAATCAGTTGATGAGTTTGTGAACTTGGAGTGTTTTCCCCTTCAGGTTTGGTTTCCAAGCGAGACAACATGCATCACTACAAACCACGTGAGAATGTTCAATCTGGTAATGGACACCTTAACCGTCTGCAACAGAAGACATGTTATTTAAGTGTGATTTGTCAACGTTTTTATCTCGCCATCAAACTTGTGGAGTTTTAGTTGTTGGGTCGTATCGAGGTTGGATCACGTTCCCACCACAAATGAACTGCTCAGCTGTTTGGAACTGGGCCGAGACCACCTCCTCTTAAGGGTCGCGGTTGTTTTGATCTGCACCCGAGTGCGACTGCTGTGTTGACACTTGCCCAAACGAAATAACAAATTTAGTAAAAAAAATCTTCAAAATCTTTTGGAAATAATTGGAGATCCATGATTTGTTATTGTTCTGCTACACACACAGCATGTCTTTCATGTTATACTGTCACATTGGTTATTTAAAAAAAGAAAAAAAAATATATGAACGTGAAGTCACAACTGAATGTAGGCTTGTAGTGCAAACACACTACCACAGCTGTTAAAACCGAGTTGAGAGACTGGGGATGGTGAAGCTGTTACTGCAATTGTTAGGTATCAGGTGGGATGCATTGGATAATTTATGCCAACAAACCAGCCAATCTTCCCTTCACCCACTCCATAAAAACCCTCTCGTCATTGCCATGAGGAGGAAGCAAAAAGAGAGTTTCGTGACTTGCCTCAAGCTAAATTTCTTTAATTCTCTGAGAGTTTCCAGGTTCTGGACTATAGTCCACCTCTCTTTCTTTTCTCTCTCTCCCTAAATTCCTCTCCTCTATCTATTTTTGTGGTACTTTATTTACTGTAATCTAGTATTTGAATGGAATGGAATCACATTTAGTCTCTAGTTGTGAAAACAACATGGAAAAATACACAAACCCTGATCACACACACGAACCCTTACTCACACACATAGATACACACAATTAGTGTGATTGACATGTCAACATTGCTAGGAAGTCCTAGTAAATGATACACCAGCTCTTGTGCTCTGCAGGTCTGTCTTGTTAGAAGAAAGAATTGAAACTTTAACTTCAGTCCCCCCCACTGAGCTTCTGTCTACCTGTTTATATTAGCTACATCCCATGCTGGGCACCACTTTGTGATATCCTTCTGAATGTGTGTGTATGTGTTCTCACAGCTTTGCACAAGTTATTTTTTCCTTGTCAGACACTGTACTGTTTTGAACAGTTGCTGTGTGTTTATTTGTTGGCATATTTCTCTGTTTGCTTTATTTGTTTTTGCGTGTGTGTGTGCGCTCGTCAAGCAAAGGGGGAAGGTACAACACACGAGACGCCAGGGGTACTTCGTAGCAGGCGAAAAGTGATGGAGTTCAGTGGAAATCAGTTCTCTCTCTGTCTGAGGGAGGAAAAGATATAGAATAACTAGATGGTGTACTAAGTGAAATGTCTCTATGTCTAATTAATCAAACAAACATATCCACACTCTGGTTAAACAATAAATACTGATATACTGATTACAAGTAAATCAGGATTTTTATTTAATAAGAGCTGTTTTTTCTACTTGATTGATTAGTTAAGCTAATTGATTCATCTCTGGTTATTTTTTGGCTCTTTGGGTCATGAGCCTTATTTGACAGATGTTTACTAATCTTCTCAGTATGTGCTGTGCCAGGTATTGTGGCAATCATGCGGCAAGTTAGTTCATTTGCTTTCGTATTCTTCTGCTTTACAGGAAAATTTACAGGAAACATGCTTATTTGATTTCTTTTCAAGAGTGAGTGGAGAAGATTAAGTACAGACCAGGAGTCAATACGTGTTTAGCCTCTTTTACTAGGACTGGTTCTGTCCAAATATATAAAAAAAGGAAATCCCTATCAAAGTCTCAAAAGTTGACTGATTAACATGTTGTATCACATCTGTTTAATCCATACACAAACAGAAATGAAAAACAACAATTTGAATTGCGTGATGTAACTATTCACAGGTTGTCCCAAAACGATATTGTTTTCTGAGCTCTCCCCAAAATGATGTAATGATGCCTCAGTAAACCTTTAAAGAGCCAGATTTATGCTCTTACAATAAATACTATATCTGGGATGGTGACTTGTTCAGAATGTGAACCAATTCACTTTTAATCTTTTCATTTCATCTTGCAAGCCTTAAATATAATAAGTGACTCAGGCAAATTAACATTTTTGACGTATATGGCCACGTTTTAAAGACCAATCTAATTAAAACTTCACAATGGCAATTTTCTTTATTTACATAATCCTCTGTTGGAGTCCGGCATATGTATGAGTCACCAATTTCAATATAAATAATCAAACGTCTACCCCACATTCTAATGCAGTATGCCACTGTTGATGATGAATCATGTATCTCTGAAACACATTATCTTTGTATGTACTCATATTTATATCACTTACCTCAAGCAGTGAGGAATTATCAAGTCCCAAAAATTCAAAGTTAACTATATTTAGAAAGGGCTTTACAAAAATTACGTGACACCAAAAATGTAGTATACACAAGACACAGTGCCAGAGCAGCTTGTGTGCGTTATGTGACTGTGCATGCATTTAAGTTCTCTACACTTAATCTCTTCTCTGCCACTTCAGCAGGCTGTATCAGTTGTACACTTGACTTCGATTTAATCATGCATGGCATTAAACTACTTTATGTTTAAACCCTGACTTTTTTTCTTTTTAGGTACACTCAATCATTGTTACATACTGTTTTACAAGTACTTGTTTAGCTGAGCAGGCAATCATTTTATAATTCTAATATTTTTATTGTGTGATCATGTTAATGAGTAGAATGAGAATGAGGCTACCTTAATCCCTTTGGAAGAAGGTGCAGTGTATATTTGCTGACATATTAAAGCATGTCATGTACCAAGGAGAATACTTTAGCAATGTTGGAGCTATTTTAATGTCTTAATTCTTAATTTTCATTCATAAAACATAATTGCACACCAGGGCATTATAACTGCATTCCGGCACAGCCTACAATCCCTATAAACACCCTCTCACTGAGAGCTGACACAAAATTTGCTTTTGCTGTGTCTCTGTGTGTATATGTGTAACTTGTCTGTGGTTCTTTTTTTTCTGTACAGATACATGTGTGGCTTTCATGGCTGTGTGACAGCTATAAACACACATATCACATATCTGCTATTTCTTCTCTACCTGCATATGCTGTCAAGTCAAAAACTACAGTTGAAACAGCAGACATATGCAGGTTGATTTATTGCCCCAAGGTAAATAGAGGACACACACAGAGATGCACTAAATATATACACACTCACAATGGATGTAAACCCGATATGCATAATAAATAATTCCTTTTTATGTAAACATCTTTTCCCATACTTATATATGAGTGAGAAAAAAACCCTCAAAATTACACATTACATTAGATTATTTTTAACAACAATAGTGCTAAGGGATGGGAATGACTATCGGTTGGTCTGTCTAGAACTTTGGTCTAGACTGAAATTTCTTAACAACTCTTGCATGAAATGCCATGAAATTTGTATAGACATTCATGTTCTCCAGAGGGTGAATCCTAATAACTTTGTGGATCCCTTGATTTTCCCTCTTAGCCTATACCATCAGGTCATGCTGTAGTTTTCACTTAACCAGTAGAATATTTCAACATAAATATGCTAATCTTTGAACATTTGACATTCATGGTCCCTCGATGATGAATCCTAATGACTTTGAATAATATGTAACATCCCTTAGAGTTCTTAGAGTAATCAGGTCATTTGACCAGTACTTTAGTTTATGACCAAATAGCTGTATAACTAATGACATTAGTCTCATCAGCACTGCGTGTTTAGCACTAATTAGCAAATGCTAGCATGCTAACACACTAAACTAAGATGATGAACATGATAAACATTATATTTACTATACACATCAACATGTTAGCATGCTAACACAACAGTGCTGCAATCATCAAAGCACTGCTGTGCCCAAGTACAGTCCCACAGAGCAGCTAGCATGGCTAGACTCAGTTTTCTTGATGGATGAGTAGCCAAAGTAATTTGCAGATTACACATTGCAAAGTTACATTTTGTGATCTCAACAGCAAATGACAAACCAGAAAAGATGTTAGGTTACAGGCCTTATCTGTTGCTTTGAAAAAGTAAATCTTTATTCAATTTGTTCCTCTTTAGTGCAGCAGTGAATCCTGATTATGCAGTTTTACTACTGCAGGTGCGTAATGTTTATTTTCATAACTTATCAGCCGAAGAAATACAAAAGCCTTTATGTATGCAACTTGCAGAACTGCGCCTTAGAACACTGAACTATAACATTAAGACTGCTCATTGCAAATTGAAATGCAGTTGTGGCCTACATGTCGTTGTATTTTCAGGGAATAACAAATAAAAGAGAACCCCAACTACATTTAATCTGAAGGCATACTGGTCCACAGGAAAATAAGAGAGGATAGGGTACTATTTAATGTGACGTTAGAATTGCTAAGAGGCTTTGCTACGTGCAGTAAATGGTAACACATCACTCTGACATAACATTAAAGGACACAAATTGTTGGGTTTTGTGGATACAGGAGCTGGTAGGTGGGGCTGGAATAGTCATTAGCTTCAGTTGGATCCAACAAAGCCTGGCAGGCTGATCTTTGGTATTTTAAAGCAGAGGTGTGATGTCTCGCACAAGTGCACCGGTTGTTTTGTGTCGCTTTGATTAGGGTTCTGTTGTTTCTATTTCTGTTTAACACTCTATAGTACACTTCGTAGCCATGCACTTAGACTACCAATAACATACTCTCCCAATTTAATTACATTAGATATACAATTTAAAAAACAGGTACTTTTTTGACATGCAAATTTTGACCATCTTTTTGACCAAACACACACATATAAAGCCATCAAGCTGGGACATGGACAACAAATGATGATTCAGACACGTGTTACATGTGTTATCGTCCTCTTTCCTCCTCACTCTACCCTGAATCAGTCTGAGTTACCATTCTTTCAGCCCTCTAATGTCCCATTTTACATCCATCCTCTTTCTTTCCCTTGCTTTGACATCTTACTTATTCCATTCTCCTCCTCTGATTCCCCTCACCCATCCCCATCTTCCCATCCTTTAGTTGCTTTTGTTTGCTCTCCCGATCATCCCTCACCCATCCCACCCTCCATCTCTCTTTCCCTTAGTTAATCATTTTGATTGAATCGATCAATATCAGAAAACAGGGTTGCACAACAACGGAGTGTGTTGCATTTCTCAAGCTCACTGCCTCAGCACAAATGCAGCAAACTTTAAATGAACAAAATTAAAGAGGCATTGTTATAATGAATCATATTCTATTACATTGGACAAAAATGATGCAAGTTTGTTATTGGCTGTTGGTATTTCATAACAGCTTAATTGCAATATAATCATTATTCTGAAACATAAATGTTTACATGTTATTACACACAGGTCCAAACTTTTTAACTGAAACTTGTTTTCAAATAAATGTACAGTAGCTCATCCCAAAGATCAGACCTACCTGCTTTATAAGCTACACGTATATATTCTATCAAGGCTGACAGATTGTATGTAATAGGCTACACATGATTAACAAGCCCTCTGGTGTTGTGAGTTACATGATTATCCCATGGAGTCTCCTGGGAATGTGACGTCGATTACTAACCATCAGTTGCTTTTGATGGAACTCAACCTTTTAGATGCATTGACGCTGTGTGACGGAGGTAGAAAAAGAAAACAAAGCGCTTTTCTTCCTCCTGTGTTTACACTCTCATTATACCTGCGTAGAATACCTTTGAAAAGGTAAGAGGAAGGTTAAAAGGGGAGAGAGCGAAAGAAGGAAGAAAGAGAATATAAATGAGAGGGGGAAGAGACTGAGCCACAGGAGAGAGAGAGAGAGAGAGAGAGAGAGAGAGAGAGAGAGAGAGAGAGGTTTACAGAAGGGGAAGAAGAAGAGAGCAAAAGAGAGAGAAGCAGGCAGAAAGGAAGAAGCACTCACTGAGCAGGTTGTTGGCTGAGCTCCAATGAGATCATTGAATAGGACCCTGCTGTCAACTTGTATCAGTGTGACAGACAGCGGACCTGCCACTTGGGGGCCTGCTAAGACACACAGACACAAACACACACACACAGAGACACACATGCACACAGATGAACAACACTTATAAACAAAAATAGACATGCAGAAATACACACATACACCTGAGCACTATGCATACACACTTGCAAATGTAGAGACAGACGCAGACATAAACACGTACACACACGTACAGGTTGATAAACATGAACATATATGCAATTATAATGTATGTATCAAATGCCCAAGCTGTCAAAAATATGCATAGACACACACTTACCCACGTGCACCAAGGGTGAAAAATACTGCTTATACACACACACAAACTACAGAATGCATACATACAGTGTTTACAATCATGCACATACTTTATGTTCACATGCATGCATGCAAACTTACTTTTAAGATTTTACTTGTGAGGCTCTTCATTGAAATTCTCTAGCACCATAGCCTAACTTTGAACATCACATGTACATGCATAGCCTCAACATCTATGATAACCATAACCCTTAAATAAAGTGTTAACTCTCAAGTCCCCATTTAAGAAGTAAGGAATAGCCAAGGTGCCCTATTTTTCTGAGGTTTTTTGTGAGGTTTTCCTCACAAAAGGTATATGACAATGAAGAAATGAATCAATACATACATAAAGACACACTCAAACACACACAGAAACAATCATTATTTATCTGGTCATTAATGAATGTCTTTCCTGCAGCTTGATAACACACAACAACAACAACATTCCTTCTGCTCACCCCTCTGTGTAATATGATCCCATGGGAGCCATCTGTCTCCAGTCTCTGGGACTGTGTGTGAGAGGAGGCCATCTCTTGCTCTCTCCCTTCCCTTGTTGTTTCTGAAATTGATGACACCTCTGACCTCTCATGTTCCAGTGTGCCCTCCAGGACCCTCTAGCCAATAAGAGCTGGAGTTGCTCTGTGAGGGAAATCCTGTTGGAACCCTTATCACGCGATTAGAAAGCCCGATGGGAACACTGGTGGAGTGAGATGGGATCCTGATCACTTCTACAGAACATCCGAGACAGAAATAATTTGTTTCTGTCTGTGACCCTATGTGTGTGTGTGTGTGTGTGTGTGTGTGTGTGTATGTGAAAGAGAGAGAGAGAGAGAGAGAGAGAGAGAGCGAGAGAGGCAGAGAGTTTCTGTGTACACTTTTGTTTGGCTGTGTGTAAGTCAATCACGAGACAGGCAGGTTAAATAGAGAAAGCAAAGCCATTACTGTACAGCATCATCAGTCGATAACCAAACCCTTTTCCAACATGGGAATCAACCTTGCTAGTTATCTGTCATCAACCAATCCGTCTTAAATCCTCTCAGCATGTGGCCGTATTTTGGATGTTCAACTTAGGTGAAATGTATGAATGCATATCATGCATTTCCAAGTCCTATCTCATTTATTTGTATATTGAAAATAAACATCAAAATACCCCCCAAAAAACCCTAAGCATTTGGGACAGGAATTGAAACATTAGTCACCACTGACTAGGGTATTAATTAAACACTCTTAATGTGTTTACACTTAATGAACACAGCACTCGAAAATGGCAATTCTGTCTGATTATTAGGCTATAAGAAAGCACTTTGTGGTCCTTCTTTGAAGAGTGCTGCCTAACTAAAAATATATATATTGTAATATATAAGTCTAAATATTATCACTTGCCACCTTCAGAAAGATTAAAACATTTACTATGAAAATGGATGTTGGATAGAGAGTTGTTAAAATGAAAATGAAAAGGGTTGCAGATGTGGACATCTTGCAGGATACACCAGTGACTCACATTTTTGCATCTTATTGTTTTGTTGGTCTTTGTATTGATAGCAAACAATAGAGAAATGAAAAAAAAAATAAGGCAGAGACTGGCAGTTGGAAATGGGAAATGTAGACTGGGAGTCTGCAGGGATTTAGAAACATTCAGTTTAACCATATATTCTTGTTGCTCCAGAGGCCACATCACTAATGACTAAACAGTCTCTGGCTACGCATTGTTTTCAAGAAAGAACACCTGCTCCAAACAATAATTGGATTGTTTTACCAATAGTTGCATTCCCCTGTGTGCTAATTGAAATTCCAGCCTGTCAGAAAAATCAACTTTGGTAGACTGAACACAAACAGGTGTCTGTCCTTTGATAAATCTTTCTCTCCCTCCTTATCTCCTATTCTATCTTTCACTGTTGCTTGTTGTCTCTTTCTTACTCATCCAAGCATGCACATACACTCACATTCACACACACACAAACAGAAACACACAGAGAGCATCTTCATCCTCTGGACTCTGCTGGGCTGTGATTAACACAACAGTTTTGGAGCTTTAGTTAATAGGGTTATAATAATAACTGTCGGACGAGGAGAAGATTCCCTCTTATCTAGTGTGTTGCTATGCTGATTAGCTCCACTTTTTGCCTGGACTGGCTGTTATTCCAGCAGAAGAACAACTCTACCACCTAGCAGTAGCTTATTTAAACCATATATTTACATTTATAGGTTACTGTATAGAGTCTGTGGTTGGTAAATGTATGTGCTCTAACTGAGGGGAGACAAGCTATTCTGTCTATTTTGAAAAATGTCTTTCCCACACGTCTTTTAAACAGAAATATGCCGAAAGCCCAGATGTTCCAGTTTACCACCAGTCCTTAAACACAGCATGCATTCATGAATTTTCAGAGCTGTGATCAGCGTTAATATCATCTGAAAATCCTGAAAGTGAAAGTAACCTGATCTGTGCATAACACGAGACAGTTGTAAGCGCAGGAAGCTTTTTTAAAGTAAAAAGGATCAGATCTGAGACGTTGAAGTTAAACATTTGAAAGTAAAATATGTTATGGATCTTGTTTTTCGGTTTCAAATCATGTAATACAAATTTACAAATCATATTGAGACTATATTCACTTCATATAGCCCCACTTTAAGCAAGGCCTTACATTTCCAAATGCAGTGACCAATAGAGGATGTCCACTGTCATTCTAGGCAGCTCCAAAATATACAGTATATCTTCATTATGTACATGAAGTATGTGTGCTCAGGTTTTTTCTTTCAGAGTTAGAATTTGTTATAAACGTGTCCGTGTGTTTCAAATGTACCCTCACAATATGCATGTCATGGGGTTGAATGAATTAATCTCATCAATTCATTGACAAATTGTCCCAAATTGCCATGACAGCTGCATTGCATCATGTTGATTATGGTGGGACATTTGGAGGACATATGGAGGAATTTGAGTGCCTCTGAGTATTAATTAGATGCTGCTTAGTATAGAACGGACATGATTAGTGGAAAATCAAGCGCTGTGCACCATGAAGTGCAGTGACCCTTACTGACTGTTCATGCAGACATGCAGATAATACCAGCTGATTGTAATGTCTCTTAACTAATTATCTTGCTCCGAAATGTATAGTTTTCCACATTTTACAAATCAAGTCCAGTATTTAAAATAAAAATGGCATTGATGCCACAGTTTAATGCAAAGCTGTCAGCATGTCGTGTGTTGTGCCAGCTTGTCCCTCTCCAATATTCATGTTGCATCTCTCTGTAGGCTTTTACATTGATATAAGCTAAAAGCAAAGTCACCTCAAAAGCCCAAAAGCTTTTGACTGATGAATGTTTGTTTTACTCCTCATCTGCAAAGTAATGCACCAATTCTTATTTAGCAAGTTTACAACAACACTCTCCTCCTCCGTGTGGGCCCACAGGGTTAAACTTATATTTTGCACACAGCATGTCAGCTCTACTTCACACTTAACATCTGCACTGCGCGATTCCCCCAACCCCCTCCTCATGTCCCATCCCTTTCTCCAGCTCAGCTGGCATCAAAGACTGAGGGAGAGAGAGAGAAAGAGAGAGGGAGAGAGAGAGCGAGCGCTGGCCCGAGTGCCAAGGCAGTTGGATAGTGATGAGTGATCCGCGATGTGTTCAGCATACTAAACACTAAAACAGGGAATTTTAATTCTACATCTGGCCCTTGTTCAGAATGATTTTTTTTTTCTCGTATTTTCCTTTTCTATATCTTTTCACCTTATGAAATCCTGCCGCTCTTTCAATTTCTCTATTTTCTGTTTCTGCCTTATCCTTTATTTTGTCTCTTTCTACAGGTCCTACTCCTACTGTTTTTTTCTCCTCCAGATGCATATTTAAAGTGAAAGAGATGGTATGGGGGGGACACAAATCCCACAATCCCTGAGCATGCAGCTTTAGTAAACTAATCAATATGGCAATGGGCCACACACAAAAACAACCTGAGCATTTCCTTACTTCTGTATTGCCTATGATTTTGCGTATCTGCATTACTTGCTGAACCACCACAAGTGCCAAGATGTGCTTTATTAAAACCTTTATATCTTCCAGGGACCGGTTGACCACCAGGGGACAGGAGGACTACAGAGTTATGCTTGTGCCTCGTTCCTAAATACATGATGGAACATTCTAAACAGAAAAAATATATTCTGTATAAAAGTTAAATCTTGAAAATAATTATTTTGTACAGTTTTGGTTACAGTCTGTACTTCTTTTGCTTATTTCCTTGCTTTTACCATATATGCCATATGGTATAACTATAACATAACTATGATAGTTGGCTAACTTACCTTGATGATTGCCAGCTATGCAGCATTGGCATTATGGTTAACGTAACAGATCTTTAAAGCGTAACTCCACTCTCAAATTCTGATAGTACCAGGCAAATTTAAAAAATGCAACAAGTGAGGGAACAACAACACGAAAAGGTATGCTCCATGTGTTGACCATGGTATCCAGATCAGCTAACTTACTACCTTTTAGGTGTAAACCATGGTGCAAACAAAGTTTACTATACGCTGCAAATGAGCTTTTTTGTTTACGCTCCCTCTTCCCGCCGGCATTTGAAGCAGAAGTCGTAAGACAATTGCATTCAAATAGAACCAGGTCAAGTGGGCGTGGCTGCATAACTTGAGGGTTCTTGGACTTCTCTTGCACATGTATGAGACTATAACTATTAATTTCAGGTGTGGTGGCTGCTATTGTTGTCTAAAGTCAATTACCGGAAATAGCCTCTGATCAAACTGTCTGCCAGTTGTTCAGTACAGAACAAAAGCTGTCAATCACTGAGGTTGTGTGTGTGTGATTCTTTGGTCCCCCACCCCAAATTGTCAAAAGTCAGGTTGATTTGCACAAGCAGATTTCAACTTTGTTAACCTACGAGAGCATGTATGCCCTCCAGCGCTCGCCAAGCAGAAACTCCTCTGCAGCATTACGAAAAGTGGCCATATTATTTTAAATGTTGTGGGCAGGGCAAACAGGGAGCAGGGTGGGTTTTTTGGGGAGTACAGGTCAGGATATGAGCTAAGGAGCCACTTGTGATATATGTACACTTAAACCTAGTTCTTAAAGACACAGTAAAAAACATTCCAGAGATGACAGAGGTTTATGACACGATAGAACATTTGTATATGTTCTTTGGCCACAGTGTTAAAAAGGTGGGCCATGCTCACTGGCATCATCTCAGACCTATCCTATCCTGTGCTTTGAAAGCACCAGAGTCTGGGTGTTGGGCATTAAGGACATTGTTTTTGCTCAATGCAAGGCTCACTGAATTCCATTCAAATAAGTGAGTTTTTGCAAGGGGATTTGCTGATGGGCTGCAGTTACCCTATTTAACAGGTTGTTTGCCAAGCGCCTGTTAGTCCTGTTGAGAATATTAGGCAATCATCAAGATAAGTGACAACGAGGCTTTACACAAAGTGTACAGGCAGGCTATATTAAAAATGTGTAGATGATTTCTATATGTAGGATATACGGAAGAAATACAGCTGTTTTTATCATCACAAACCATCATTTGATGGGGTTTATACAGAATGTGTAGCTGGCCAGTTTTCGAGACATTGTGTTGTTTGTTGTTAAATATTGAAGCTCTCTTCTGTTTCGCTGCTATAGGCGATATGCTTCATTTTACTATCATATCTTGTCTTTAGATCAAATACGAGTGCTGAAGTTATTGCACCACAAAAATGCCTTTTGTTAAAGTCAGTGGTCATTTCAGCACCACAGTAGATATAGACAGCCAGGTGCTGATGCTTATTTTGTTAGCCTAAAATGCATTTGACTGTAAAATCCAACACATTATTGGAAAAATATATTCATAACTAGTAATTAGCGTGCATTGGGTCCCGTCATAACAACCTTACGCCACTGATTTGACCAAGAGAAGGTGAAAGCCAGTGCTGGATTGTGCTGGAAGTACTGTACTTAAATACCAATTTGAGGTACTTGTACTCCACTAGATTTCTTTGACAGCTTTAGTTGCTAGTAATTTTACAAATTAAGATTTTTACATACAAAACCTATCTGAAAATGATCTGAATACTTTCTCTACTTTCTCGCTTTTTCTGCTGAAAGCTGCATAGAAGTGCTGAGGGTGAGGTCAGTTTTCTGCCTAAATACAGGGAGACATTTAATTTTCTTTTAACATAATGAAAATGCACAATTGTTTGTTAAAGCTGGTTATAAAACAGACTAAATGTTCCCATTAGTGGGAAAAATGACCCAATCTATCTGTAAGTTTATGAATATTTGTATCGTGGATAAAGCTAACGATGCTTGATTGTGACCAACTGTGACCATCTGAAATGTCATGCAGTGTATTACAGTGTGTGGCGGATTGGCATATGATCATAGAGCCTCACTAATCAAAGTGCGGTAAAATTAATTTGGGTTGACTGTGTAGTGCGTGTGATGTGAGCACACAACTTTTCTCGTTGTAATCTACTTTGTTTGTCTGTTGGCCTTTATGTACATGTTTGTGTGTGTGTGTGTGTTTGAGGAGCTTTTTGCTGATTGCAACGCTGATGCATGTGAGCTGCAAAGCATGCCGTCTGGTCCACTAGTAGACACAACAGATTTATGATGTGGTAATTTACTACCGCAGTCTTAGCAGTAACAGCTGTACTCCCTGTGTGTGTGTGTGAGTGAGTGAGAGAGAGAGAGAGAGAGAGAGAGAGAGAGAGAGAGAGAGGTGAGGTTACTTATAGTTTGATTTAAATATTTAAATTTAATTCTGCTTTGTTCTGCAGCTGAGGAGTCCACCTCAGCCCACTAAGCAGCCTGTTTAGGACTCGACAGATGTTTAAAGGAAGTGCTCCTTTGGTAAGATAAAATATAAATACATTAACTTTTTCTTTTTTTTACATGCAGCTAAAATAAAGCTCTCAGCACAGTCGGGATAAAGAGGATAAACAGCTTGTCCTTTATTTTTGAAATAATGAGAAAAAGAAGCAAGAACTGCTAAATGTGGTTCCCTTTGGACTTTAACCCATTAAGAAGCCTCAATTACATACTGTAACGCTAAACAAGGTCTGGAATCAGGGATTACTTGTTGAAAAACATATATTTAATTTAAGTTAATTTAACTCTGTGACACGTTTGACAAGTTTGCAGTATGGATTGCTGTAATGAAACAAAGTAACGACCTCTGCAATGGCCACAAACCCTTATGACATTATAAAAACAAACATTGAAAACCTTGGAATATACACAGTAAAGTCAATTTTCCATTTTTACCAATATACTTTAGAAGCTTTTCAAGGGGCCAAGTAGAGGTTCAGCATGCAGATACAAAATGAGTGGAGCTTGAACAAAGAAATTAGCTGAGCCTCCTTTGACACATTTGCATATTTAATGTTATGTCCACTATACATGTTTTATGTTAGACAAAATAAAAATGACTTAAATACTATATTAAACATTCATTTAATGCATCATTCGTGTTTTTCAGTGTGTGTCATGTTGTGTACAGATGGCTCTGTGTTAGACTGAATGAAAAGATTATACCCTCAACAGCACAGCAGAAGTGTGTTCATGACGTGACTGCATATTCAACCTGCGATCCCATTAATGGCACTGTAGGATGTTCCAATCAGATTCATTTTCAGTGCACTATTATTTTTTGTCCAATGTGTTGGTAGAGGAATGCTTGATTGTGATCAAAATTTAATGCTTTTACAGTGGCATAATATGGAGTCTGGTGGTTAGCAGAAATTAATTTGTTATAATTAATAAATAATATAATTTGTTATGTTATATATAATAATTATTATAATAATACTACCAAGACGAGTTTTCTGTGGGGCGAACTTCCAAACAAATCAGTCAGTTTTAGGGATACCATATAGAGAAAATGAGAACAAGAAGGGACAAAATAAAGATGTTTGACAGCATCTGTGAGCTATGTATTGCCTTCTCACTGTGTTATCTGACAAAAAGGTATTGTCCCTTCCTTCAGCAGTTATACTACTTCATGTGAGCTGCAGCAAAGTTTGAAAGAAGAAAGGGGAAATCTGGTATTTTTAAGCCTGAGCCCTATTTTTTAAGTTTTGGGGTCGAAATTACTAATACTTACCATTAGTTTATTTACCATTAGTACCATTACCATTAGTATTGTCGTTCCTGCAACAATTCAACCTCTTTCTTTTTCTGGTTAAACAAAAAAAAATCCTACTCTTTAAAAAACGGTCCGTCTCTGTCGGCATCCTTTCCATAATGTTACTACGTTGCAGCCATTGCAGCCTGTTTGCGGTTGCTGGCTGAGGCAATCTACTGGACCAATTCCAAAACTAATGGTAAGTCATTTCGACACCAAAATTTGTAAAATAACAAATTATGCCCAGGTTTATAAATACCAGAGTCTCCTCTCAAGAGGACACTTTAATATAAATAGTAAGGTAGCAAATTGAGAACAATTTCGGACACCAGCTGTCTTTGAAATGAGTCAGACTGACTGAGTTTGAGTTGTTCAGTACCATCGACAGAGACTTGATAACAATGTTTTCTTTGTCTGTTCATTTTAGATTCTGTACATATTCCATGATTTTGTCTAAACCCACCAGAAAACGTCTGCAAAGGTTAGTTTGAATGCCTATATATCCTGACACGCTGCCCCTTCTTTGACTTTGATGTCTTCCTCCTTGCACCCTGTGACCTCATTCTTCCCTTTCCCCTTCACTCAACACTTAACTCTGGATGTTATCACACTTGAACCCTCCTCTCTCCTCTAATTTTCAGCTCAACTCTGCTATCTCCTACTGTTCCCCCATTTTTTCCCCCACTGCACCCCCCTTGTACTTTTCTCCTCTTTTTGCTCGGATTCCAGAGTGACCCCTTCTAGTCAGGGTGCTGACCCATGAGTCCACTCCAGCAATATGTCTTTGTCACTCTCCCCTTTCACCTCCTCGCTTTTATTCCCTCTTTCTGTCCTGTCAGATATCTAATCTCAGAAGGCGTCTTGCCGTTCTTCCCCTCATCTCCTCTTCCTCTCATGGCTCGTCTGTCTTTGTGTTATCTGAAAAAAAACCTTTTGCATGCTCACATCCCTCTTGTTCTATCTCAGACAGGCAATCATAAATATGCACACTCATACAGACATAGAAAAACACAGAAATATATAGCACACACACACAGAAATGGTACAACCCAAAGCACACAGATGTCCTCTGTGAAAATGAATGAAAAATAGATTATAGAAAGGATTCTCTTTTTCTTACAAAAATGTATTGTAAAATAAAAGGGGGGAGCTATATGATAAAAATGCTCACTAGTATGGAGTTTCCAGGAGAGTCCTCTGATGCTGCATACTTTATATCCTGCCTATGTAGTCATCAGGCTCACATCTGACGTGGTTCAAGAGCTGAGCAATGCTCAAGAGGGGATCAAAAAGTCAGTTTTGCCATTTCAAATTTTAACATTCCTGTTGATGGAGCGCACAGGGCAGCACTAGTTTCCCCAAAGCTCTTCCTGTCTGACACAGTCATTTTTAGACCTTTTGGTCTTCACTACCTCGTGACAGGCTTTGCTTTTACCGTGAACCAGCTAGTATGTTCAAACAAGAGTATGATGCATTAATTTACTTGTCCTCAATCACACATCTGTTTAATATGTGTCTGAACACATTAACATACCCAATAAAGCAAACACATCATAGTCTCACTGAAAGGAATACATCACAATCATGTGATGATGATTTAGGTGCTGATACAATGCAGCTGGCCACAGTTATCCAGCTGCACTCCTCGCCCCCTCCCCTGGATTCCCAAACAACAATTAGGGTCACTGGATGACTTGGGCAACAAAGACCATGTGCGAGTATGCCTGAACAAAGAGCTAGTTGACTCAAAGTCAGTAACTGTTTATTTATTAGAGAGTGGCCGGAATATTCTGTTAAATAGCAATGCAGAATTTTATTGTGCACATTAGGCAGTAAGTGTTTGTGTTTAAACTTAACCAGACCTTAACCATAGCAAGTAACAACCTACTTTGTTGTTTAGATTGGAGGAGGGTTGGAGGTTCAATCTTGTACATAATAGCTTTAAGGTTTAAAGTGGGGTGCTCAATTTTGATTTATTTATGCTATAAGTCTAAATGTATACAGTATTATATATTTCTACTGTAGGTGTTATTTACACTGGGGATGCTGGAGATATGTCCCCACCACTTTTTGAAATGGCCCATTTTGTCCCAGTCACATACGAAAGCATAATGTGTTAGAAATGTTCTGAAAAAGATTGAACCAAGAAATGTTAACATTATAAATAACAAACACTTTGATAAAGGTTTATTTGAACAATAAGAAATCATACAAAGCAATGTAAATTTAGCCTAGAAGAAACAAATGGATGTCTGTACAATCAATGTTTTGCATTTTACACTATGTTCATATTATCGACTCTATGCTAGGCCCTTTTAATGTGCATACACTGATCCCCCATTACATTGTCAAAAATTGCATATGTTAAAGACCGTATAAAAACATTCTTTTCATCTGAACCCTTAAGTCTCTACCACTTTTCATCACAAAGTGACACTGTTGATTGCTGCAGTTATGTCAACTGACAATTGTATCTTTCATCAACTGTGATTAATTAAACATAATGGAGCAAGATTGACCATTTGTGCCTGTTTAACAGTCAAGGCATCAAGACAGAAAGGAAATCTGACTTATACCTATCTATGAAAAAACCCTAAAAGAATGGGACTGTCCAGGGATCTTTCCAACCAGTATTTTGAATAAACCCATGAGCAAGCAAAGCCAGCCCCAAAATCCTCAATGCACACATGGAATAGGCCATGTCTGGATGAAAACAGCTCAACCGTACCTATCACAATCTGCATAACTCATTCCAAATTAAGCAAGTCGTGATTATGTTGTTTGATTTAAAGCTTTAAGACCTTTTATTTCCTCTTTAATTAAAAATATACAGAAATGTGTTATCACAGAAAATCTGTTGTACAGCACTTATTGCTTATTTCAGAGGTAATATCCTCATATATATATATATATATATATATATATATTTATATATATATTTATATATACACGTCACTCTAATGTTTGCAATTGATGGTGACTTCCTGTGCTGCTCTGCCCTATTTTTTTTCCTTGCAGGAAGGAGCCTGGTTGGGTCGTAACATAATTGGTTTAGGAAAACATTTAGATTTCATAAATCCTTAAAGGGCAGTTTTACATCTGATTGTTTTGAATTTATTGTTTAGTATTAGCAGTGGAATATCGCCTTTGTGCATTCCTCAGCATGTACCCAATAAATGCATTAATGTCTGAATGTTTTTCAGAAGAAACAAAATAAATACAATTTTAACTCAGAAAATTGACTTTTTCTTTAATGCAAATGTCTAATACAATCACTGGCATACTTTGATAACACAAAACGAACTGGAAGGGTGGCAAAACAGATTTATTCTGTGTGATATATTTGTGAGGACTGGCATGTTTTTACACTGCTTTGCTATTATTTTATTGCTATTATTTGTACTTAATGAAAAACAGCTAGATAGGTTTTTAAGGGTAAACACAGACATGCAAAACCACATTGCAATCTGGCTTCTATCGAACACAGTTATTGTAAGCAAGGGGACTGCACCATTGTGCGTGCACTTTTCATCGAAATTACCTGCTATGTGGCACACACAGACATACACCCAGCTGATGGCTGTCATTATCTGTTTTGGCAAACTCTTGAAATACTTTGTGCATTTACTCTCTGGCATAAAAACTCCCACTGACAGCAGTTAGCATCCACAGGCGAGCCCATCATATTGGGGCTTAACACAGGGTCATAAGGTGTCCAGATAGGAAGAAATACTCAGCTGAGACAGGAGATTCCTGACATGACCAGACCAGTCATATATTCTGGTGGTTCTTAGTGTTTTATGTAATAGACCTCTGCCAAGTCCAATCAAATTCAGAATTAGTTTTGCACAAAGTGGATAAATGCTTACTATCAACCAATTAATTTAACTCTTTTTTTCTTCCAATTTGGAATGACCAATGCCCTGTGTACTGCAGTTCTCATCACATCTAAGTCCCACTGTTGTTCTGTGCAGGGTTTGGACAACCACGTGTCTCCTTTGATGAACACAGAGTTGACAGCTACTTCTTTTCATCTGACAGAGTGGAGCTTCCCTGCGAGGATGTGACGCACACAGAAGCTCACGCTATCCCCGGAGATACTGACACTTTATCCACAGGCGCTCTGGCCAAGCAGTTGGAGTCGCAAGTGCAGTGACAAGAACATGATCCCTCACCAGTTTCCCACCAGTCAACACTGACAGTTATGTTTAATGTGGCCCTCACTTAATGGGCCGAGGCATTTTCTTTTAAATAGTTTCTAGTTCTAATTTCATTCAGGTCTTGCAGATGTTGGTAAAAACCTAACATAAGCCTAAAACTTATGGTTTTGTTCATGGTGCTCTGAAAGCAATCCACATGTTATCTGCTGTAATGACGTGTCAAATGTTTTGGTTGTCACAACATTAACACTGTTCCCTATAATTTAAACAAGACTCTAACAGCTATGCTAGCAAATCTGTGGGGTCCGGCATGCTTACATCAAACACAAAGTAGAATTAGTTATTTCGCCAAATATGTAAGAATTTCTGCTGGTGGCACTATAAAACATATCAGGGCATCACCCACCCATCACCCAAGTCCAGAGGATTCATCTTTAGGTGACTGTGAATGTCTGTACAAAGTTTCATGGCAATCCATCCAATAGTTGAGATATTTTAGTCTGAACCATCCCTCATAAACTGTAATGCTCTTTTAAAAGGTGTGGATTAGTGGATCCACTCACCTAAATTTAACTCAGCCGGTGAGATAATTAGTGCCTCAAGAGCAGCTCGACCTCTAAAAATGTTTCTACAAGCCCAACTACATTTTCTGTGTATTGGTTTGTATGACTGTTGGAGTATGTGTCAGACTCGGGGATGTGCTGTGTATCTGTTTATGTGCTCTCCCGTTTCATTCAGTCTGTCTTTGTATCTTTCACCTTGTCTACCTGTCTGTCTACCTGTCTGCAAGACAGTCTATTACTCTGTCTTAGAATTGCTATTGACATCTTCCTGTCACAAAAGTCTGAACCTTGCAATGACAGTTTAGTGGACAGAGGTTTGTAGAGCCTGGAGCAAGATATGTGTGTGTGTATGTGTGTGTGTGTGTGTGTGTGTGTGTAACTGTGCTATAGTATAGGGGCAGGGAGAAGTTAGAAAGGGTCACTCTTGGTGATAACTGTAATCACAAAGTGTCTTTGATGAGTGAAATCTCATTAGTGCTAATTCCTGATAACATGAATGTGGTTTACACACATCCTTCATGGCGTCTCCTCAATTACAAGCACACAAACATAAAACACACGTGTGCACACACACACACACACACGCACACACAATTGTACATTATGCGCATGCCACTTTTAATGACCTCATAATGACAGTTTGCTAATATAAATGAAGTTTTGGATTAAATGGACCTGCTGCATAATGTGTATTCATTAACCAAACTAAAGACGATTCTGTGAGTCCCTGTTCCAGATGTTATGATTATGTAGGCGTATAATGATATATGAACTTGTATCCCTGGGTTATATCATTATTGGGAACTGCCCTCCAGAATTACGCATATTGTAACATTTCTGGGAAACATCTCAGTTATGGCTAAAAGAAACCTTTGTTGACTGCTCGTGGGAAACAGCTGCCCTCCATGTCAAAGTCAGACATTTTGTTGACCCATCCAACCAGCCAGACTCTGTATCTCCATAACAACTTTATATTGCTTCTTCTTCCTTTGCTTCCAGCTGACAAAAGTCATAATTCCTATAGCAGCTATGGTTTTGTTGTTTGAACATTAACACACAGTGTTGGGGTATTTACTGAAACAATTGTTGCTGTCATTTTTCTTGGAGGACAGTCGGTGTTGGCAAGATACCTGTCCACACATAAACCTTGCACACATGCAGCAACACACCATTGCACTTTGCAATACCCAAAAAATTTGGGAAATTCAAAATGCTTCTTAGAGACAACACAGAGGTCAACAGTGCTCAACCTATATCTGACTAGGGAGCCTAAACTATGCGCAGAATTTGCTTTTATTAGATAACTAGGATGGACTGACTTCCATTGGGATTCATGAATATATCTGACTCTGCAGTTCTAAAATCACAAGCAGCTTTCTTGTGCTCATCAGCACAACTCTCTCACAAACCTGCCTTACCATGGAAGATATAAGCTTGTTGGACAGGTATTATACATAATACAAAACAAAGTGTCTCCTTTTCCTCTTCAGATCACGGCATATTGTTGTTTTTTTTTACTGTACTGTCAACTGCATTTCCAGAAAGCTGGTTTATATCCTTGTCACATCTCTTTTATTCCAGTTTGGTTGCTTATTGTGAAAATATTGTGCCTCTTCTATATGTTTCTCTTTGCCATACGGCACACACAGAAGTCCCAATTTCACAGATTTCAACCTTAACTTCAGTTGTTTGTTGTCACAGGATAACTTGTGTTGGCACAAGTTAACTCTCACTTTTGTTTTTCATTATATATTAAATTGTGTAACCCCACTACAGGCTGTTCAACACAAAAAGTCAAGTCAAGTTTTGTCCACCTCAGCCTGATTAAGTATGTGAATGTAAAACATTTGTCGTGAATGAACTTGTCTGTTGTCTGGATTGAGATTCTGAACACAATAGGTCTTTTGTCAATGACTCCAATGACATTAATAGTATTGGACCTTTGGTGTCATAGTTTGGGTTAAAATAATATATATTAGGGTGTTAAGTTATGTCATGCGACTAATGTACATCATAATTACTAAGGCCACAAGAGGTTACCATTTATAAATGGAATATGGGTTGTAATAAGCTGCTGCACAGATGATCCATGCAGACAGATTTTTGGGGAGGACAGTCTCCTGGATTTCTTACGTAGCCGAGTATATAACTTAAAGGGAACCTGAGGCTACAACAACATTATGTTGAAGGAGCAATACTCTGTACAATCCCAGGGAACATAAGTGGATGGAACAACTAGCGCTGCAGGAACATGGATAAAGCTCAGTACATGCTGAGATGTTAATAGAAATTATATAATACCTGAAGAAACGGTTTCCTGAGCTCATCTAAAAAAGTACAAAAAAGGCAAAGTGAGTGTTCTCAGTTTCATTTTTGAAAAAAAATTCAGGCTTCGTTGTTATTTAATTTTACAATGTTACTGCTTACTAAATTGATTTGGCATTGCTCAGCAGCTATCAGCCAGCCAATGCTCACACTGGTTGTTCTTGGCTTTTGGTCAAATTCCCAGTGGATCAATTGACAACTCCCCCCTTGCCAGCCTTCAAACTGTTTCATGGCAGTGGATTAAAGAAGGAGAAAAACAAGTCTGAACTCTAGACAGTCCCACAATTGCTTCAAACATGGCAAACATTTTCTTTCTTTTTTCCCATCTCCAGCTTTTAATTCAGTTTTCTCTCTGAGATTTAAATCCGTGAAACAGCAGGTGACACCACAGCACAGCAGGACTATGTATTTTTAATATATCATCTTTTGAAATTAGATATTTTGAAGAAAGTTCAGCTTTGGTGCATCCAAGATTGTCCTGAAATCCTGACTGCAACAGTCTGCTGTAAAACACACAGAAAAGTGTGTGTGTGAGAGAGAGAGAGAGAGAAAATATCAGCATCATGTCAGTGTCAGTATGGAGCTCAGTGAGCTACAGAGATCACAAAGCAGTACATATAAAAAACATATAAAGACCCTGAACACAACTCTAAAGAGATGCAGTAAGTATATGGAGAAGATGAAGGTTGTTTGATGGCATCTAAAAGTTGACTTGATTCCTTTAGTTTCAAGGTCCAGACTCCAGTTTTAACATGCACACCAATGCACAGATAGATCAACCATTGTATGTTTTTATTATAGTTTACATCCCATCATTAAATAGTTCCGGCTGGTTTTGGAGAAGTTGTGGAAACACACACACACACACACACACACACACACACACATATATATATATATATATATATACAACAATTAATTAAATAGACTAAAACGTTTCATAAGTAAACTTTTCAGTCAAAAAAAAGAAAATATAGGCTAGAGCCGTGGCTATTTCAGCAAGCTACTATCAGGTCTGCACCTGAACTGAACCAACTTCAGCTCCAACTATGAACTACTCCTGGGGATCTTCTACCCCTTGTATGTACCCAAAAGTATGTCTCTGATAATTTAATACATTTAGAATTACATCTCTATGTGAAAACAATAAAAACAATGTCTAATCATTGTTCTAATTTACTTAACATAGAAATAATAACAATATAGGTTGTTTAGGGTAAATTGGATCCTCACACATCCTGTCTAACAGTTTGGACTCATGACTAGCAGGTAATATGGATGGATGGATGGATGGATGGATGGATGGATGGATGGATGGATGGATGGATGGATGGATGGATGGATGGATGGATGGATGGATGGATGGATGGATGGATGGATGGATGGATGGATGGA
>JAVQJL010016075.1:0-39512 GCA_036024295.1 Nannoperca obscura
GCACACACACACACACACACATTTATACAAAAGGAAGTGAAGTGGAGACGCGAGGCTGTGCTTGTGCTCCCACCTCCCTCAGACACTTCTGAGCAAATACGCAATGAAAGTGTTCGTCGGTGAAATCCCCTCAAACCTGGAGACACCGGTCGCTGCTTAAAGGAGCAGTTCGACATTTTGGGGAATGCTAATAGAGAGCCGAAGTCGTGACGTCACACCGGCTCAGTGCACATTCAGTCCTCTCTGTACGTTTAACCCTCGGAGGTCTTCTGTTTGTTAAATATATAATAAACAACAATAAAACCTTTCAGTTTTCTACAATCCTCATCTAGCGACACGTGAAGCTGCATACAGGAACCCAGAAGATGCTCTGAGGTGTGTGTGACATGAGGAGCTGAGCTTGGCCCAGCGCCTCTCAAGTTCACTGATTCACACTTGTTTCATTTGTACAAAAACCTAAGTGAAGAGGTGAGCAGCTGTGGTTGTTGCTGTTATTACAGAGCTTTAAGTCTCTGCAGAAAACAAATGAACGTTCGTCCCAAAATGTTGAACTATTCCTTTACAGATTTAAGAATCTGCAGTGCAGAACATGTTTTCTCTCGAAGTAAAGAGTCTGCAGCGACGACGTGTCTCCAAAACGTGGACGACCTGCTGACTTTCATTCCGTATGATCGAACCAAACACACTCACTCCCCTTAAAACCAACGCAACCAAAGTGCACTTACGCCCTCCTGACCCCGTCCACCCCCCCGCTCTGCTCACGTGCACTCAGAGGAAACATACATGCACGGACTCTGTCTGCAGCCACGGAAGCACGGACTGTCCCTCACGCTGCCGCCCCCTGCTGGAGAACAGCCGGGACTCATTCATCTCTCTGTGTCTCTCTGCAGCTCGAGGACGAACCAACCTGGAGCTCCGGGAGAAGTTCATCCTTCCCGAAGGAGCGTCTCAGGGTCTGGCCGCCTTCCGCTCCCGAGGCCGACGCTCCAAACCGGGCTCCCGCAACGCCTCGCCCACCCGCTCCTCCTCTTCAGCATCCCACAGCGGCGCCTCCCTCCCTTCTGCTCCCTCCACCCCTGCCACACCGACGGCCTCCGCATCCTCCAGAGTAAGAGCTGACGTCAGTGTTTCCAGTTTAGAGTTCAAGAGTCTGATGTTCCACTCATTACTCCACATTCATGAATAGTAGCTCCACAAAACACAACCACCCGTCACTACGTGTATTAAGATAAAGGATCGACAGCTTTGATGTAAAAGAAGCTTTTAGAAGAACATTAATGCAGCGTTTTTAAACACTGAGGCAAAACACAGATTAAATAAATACTACAGGAAAAATAACATCTAACGTCTCCATCCACTTTATGAAATGTTTGAGTCGTACTGACGTTACCCATCAGTCTGTTTACAGGACTCGCTCGCTCCCCGTCTCTGTTAGCCGCTACTAGCATAACACCCCGAGCCTCCGACTGATCTGCTGGCAGGTCGAGGTGCATTGTGGGTAATGTAGGCGCCGGGCTTTGACAGGGAATAAGATGGTGTCGGACAGGTCTTTGATTTAAAGCTGACAGCTGAAGAATCTGCAGAGTAACAGCATGTCGTCCTCTGAGCTGTAGCAAACATCTTTACCTCAGCAGAGAGAGGTTCAGTAAGAAACACTGACAGCTCGTTGTTATCCCTCCTCCGTTGTTGTTGTTGTTGTTTGTCATTCGTCAGCACTGTTTGTCATCTGATTTCTGTGTAAAAGCATCGCTGTCAGTTTGTGTGTGAGACCGACTGAATGCACACTTTTTATGTGTTTATGTTCACATTGTTCAGTTGTTGTCGTCATCCTCCTGTTGTTGTTGTTGTTGTTGTTGTTGTCAAAAATCACCACATCCTTAACTGTGAATTTTTATTTTTTTGTTCTTGTTTCTTTGTTTTGTCTTTCATCTTTTTGCCTCCTCCTCTCGTTCCTGCCCTTCACTCCCGCTGACGTCCTTCCTGCTTTGTTCGGTTCTGTTAAAAAAAAAAAATCAATGAAATCATCACACAAAAAACACTGCGCTGCACTTCCTCGCTCCACCCGCTCCCTCCACCCGCTCCCTCCCCTCCCTCCATAACTCCCTCCCTCCTTCATCTGCTTCTCTCTTTCACTGCTTTGCTCTCCTTCTCCTCCACCCTTCCTTCCTTCCTTCCTTCCTTCCATCCTTCCCTCCCTTCCTCCCTTCAGTCCTCCCACACTTACTCGCGTGACTATGCCAAGCCCTGGCTGGCTCACAGTAAAACTCCACCGCCAGCCACGTGCCAGTGCTGCCCAGATCTCGGTCACAGCCACAGCGCTCCTGGGCACGAGGTAACACACCCACCCACCCACCTCCCTGTCCCACCCGACCCCACCCTACTACACCCGCTAATGCACTAACGCACACTCCCGGGTGCTCACACACTCCAGAAACTCCAGTTTCAGTGATGTGAATTAAACATTTCCTGCCCTTCGAGAGGAAACACGATGTGGTCAAACTAAAACCTGATGGCGAAGTTTTATGACGACATATTAGAAACTGTTTATCTGAATATTGTTGTTGTTTTTATGAAGTAAATGAATAGAACACTTGGTTTCATTGTTGTTAGATATGTTGTAGGCGTGACGTGTTTGTTTGGGAGTGATAGTGTTTAAACTACTGATGGGATTCACACGAGTGACGTGAGCTCACCTCTGCGCTCCAGTTGTCCCCAGCTGATGTTCCCTGTGTGCTCCTGCAGGGGGCAGCGTCGGGCTCCAAACTGAAGAGGCCGACGTTCCACTCGAGTCGAGGCTCGCTGACCGGAGAGAACGGAGGAACGAGCAGCAAACCGTCACGAACTGGTGAGACTCGGCTACTTCTCCTTTAGACCTCCTGGTTGTGAGGTGTGATTCATCCTCTGGAGACCATGAACGTCAACAACAACAGATCACCTGATAGTTGTTGAGATGTTTCCTCTAAAAAATGATGTCACATAAACTTTCATTAGAAACGAATGCTCTATTTTGCTCTTTTAAACTCTTCCCTCTTGTCAGACCCGAAGCGAGGGGCGTCCACAGCCAGCGGCCCGACCAGCCGTGCTGGCAGCCGGACGGGCAGCCGAGCCAGCAGCCGGCGCGGCAGCGACGCCTCGGACGCATCAGAGCTGCAGGACGCTCGCTCCGTCTGCTCTGACGCCTCGGACACGCCGCGACGACCCGGAGCCAAACCCTCCAAGATTCCCACCATCTCCAAAAAGGCCCCCAGCCCAAAGACCCCGGGGTCTACCAGGAAATAACACCGGCAGCGGAGAAACTGGAGCAGAAGCGTTGCTCTGTTTCACAGAGGCTGGACCGCCGTCGTCCGCCATCGTAGGTGTAGCAGCTCTTTGATGTGACGTCCATCCTGCTGCTTCAGGATCTGTGCACTATGACTGACATTTTCCAGGGAGAGAGGAGATGGACGGGTGAACCTCCTTCTCACTCTTTCCCCGCTCTCACAAACAGACTGAAAACAAGAGGAGAAGAGTTCTGGTCTGGCAGTCCCAGGCCCGAGTCCGCGGAGTCCAGAGCCACGTTTCCCCTTTAAGAAACGACCCCATGTTGCCTTCCAGTCTCCTGTTGCCCCACCAGCGAGGAACCAAACCGACGGACTTGACGTGACGCTGCCTTACTTTGTGTTCCACTCTTCAGATCGGACAACTTTAAACTGCTTTATTCCACACAAACGCACACGTTGACACGGAGGGGGGGGGGTCACACCACCACGGCTCCCAAAACACACAACGGCTAAAAGGACATTCAGGAAAAAGAAAGAAGTGTGGTTATTATTTTGGCTTGTGCGCCAGAAGCCTCGATGATGAATTAAAAAAGAAAATATGCAACGACTGCCATGTCGCTTCCCCCGGACTGGCTGGCAAGAAAAGAGTCACCTCAGCAGATCTGCAGACACACACACACACACACACACACAGGACCGGTGGTGGTGGTGGTGCTGCAGCTGAGGGCAAACACTCACACACTCAAACACCGCAGAGC
Source organism: Nannoperca obscura (assembly GCA_036024295.1). Taxonomy (NCBI): domain Eukaryota; kingdom Metazoa; phylum Chordata; class Actinopteri; order Centrarchiformes; family Percichthyidae; genus Nannoperca; species Nannoperca obscura. The sequence goes on from JAVQJL010016075.1 coordinate 4,019, forward strand.
AGACTCCTCCCGACCGCTGGAACGTTAAGACGTGCATTTCAGCAAAGGGCGGTGTGGTGGTGTCACATGCCGGCGTAACAATCCAACACACACACACACACACACACACATATCACAAACTGGCAAAAGAAACTATTGTTCTGGTGAAACACTCGACCAGCAGTGACAACAACCTAACCCGTGTTAATGACCAGCATGCACTAATCGTCTCTTCCTCTGCAGTTTCACCTTAACGTCTGCACTGTCTTGCCTTTAGCAACCCAGCACACACACACATACACACACACACACACACACACACACAAGGTTGTGTATCATGCGTGTCATTGTTACAGGAAATGATATGAGGTCACTGACTTGAGTCACTGTATGCAAAAGTTTTAATTTGCGAATGTGTTTTTGTTTTTCCTCTCGTTGTTTTCTGGTTAATTTATAATCCGGTTGTATGTTCGTTATTTAGCTTGAAAGAAAAATCTATTTATTTGTCAGGTTCATATCATATCACCATTTAGTGTTGTGTTACAGAAACGTCCGCTCGGCTCTGTGACTCGCCCGCTGGGTCCAGGTTCTAGTGGCTGCCTTGTTTCTGCTTTTTTCTCTTTTTGCTAATGACTACAATTCCCAGACCATGACCAAAGGGGTTTGCCCTTCATGTGTAGAGAGAACTACAAATACGAATGACAGGAGACCTGGGCAGAGTGGACCAATGAGAGCGGGTTTCCTCCCTCATGTCCCTCCCCAGCGTCTCTTCTTCTAGGCTTTTTTTCAAATGTCCTGTCGTTGACGGGGCCGAGTGTCTCCGAGTGTCTCCGTGTAAGAGATGAAGTTTATGAAAAAACAAATGGAATTACATTAAGAAAGAAGTTCATCTTAAGGTGATTTTTATTTATTTATTGTCTCTCTGAGGGGATTTGAGGGCGCAGAAGACGAGTCCGCCACCTTTTGATGCTGTGCTACTCTCAGTGTGATGATGAGAACATGGGGGGGGGGGGGGATTGTGGCAATTGGTTAAAAGTAAAAAAAATAAAATTATAAACAATTTTTTGTTCTGTTTTTGTATTAAAAAATATGCTTGCAGTAAAACTGTCTCTCGTCTTTGATTTGTTTGGTTTCTTCCTGGATTCGTGTGTAAAAGTTTGTAATATTGAAGCTGAAACATAATGATCATGTTTTATTTCTGCGTTTACATTGTTTTGTCATTTTTTGTCTTTAGGATTTCTTCATTGACAGAATCTGTGTGTTTCGTGTCCCAGTGAACTCACTGCAGATTCTTATGTTTATTCTTATAGAATTTAGCTCCTTTTACATTTTTCTCACATTGTTCGTATTTAATGTTCAGAAAATTTAGGTTTTAGGTGTTTTATGTTTGTGGTGATGACTTTTTCCAGCATGATCAGTTTTTTGTAATAATGCGCATTTGTGTGTGTTTTACGTGTATATTTATTCATGAATATTTATGATTTAAATTCGTTTTTTGTTATTTTTAGTGTTGGATCTACTCAGTTTTTAACATTTGCACATTCAAAATTCTTCCATAGGATGAATTTTTTTTAAGAAGGACTTATTTGTGCATGTGTTTATCTTCTGTGTGTTGTCTTGTCTCGTGTGCGTGACTCCACGCCTGCCAGCAGACCTCAGACTCTGCAGCGGTGACCGGACATTTCTAGATAATTATCCTGTGAAAGATAAGGACACACCCTGGATCTTCTCTCCTGTGGACGGAGAGGAGGTGGTGATGGTGCTGGTGATGGTTAAACGTCATTTTAATCATTTGAAAACGTCTGGTTCCTCTCCTCTGGTTCACAGTCCCGGGGGGGGGGGGGTTGGTGGTTCCACCGGCGATGATGAGTCCACCCTCTGCAGCTGTGTGTACACTCACACTGGCTCCTGCTTTTCTGTTCTCCGCCCGTCCTCCCTGCAGTGCATCTGTCATCCCAGACTTCTCTCTGATGACAGCCCTCGCTCTGTTCCACCACTTCTGTCTCTCAGGAATGTCATTTTTCATTTTTTTTTGGTTAGATGGATTTAAGGGCACTCGGCTCCCCTTCATTCCCTGTTCTTTCACCTCCGCCTCTTCATCCCCTCTCCCTCCTCCATTATCTCTCCAGTCGAAACCTCCTGAAGCTGCAGATGTGCAGAGGAAAGAAAAACAAAATGGGCAGAGCGTTAATTCCTGGCATTTGGGACTCGCCCTTTCGGCCAGGACAAAATGAACCGTGGTCAGTTTGGTTTGGTCAGTGTTATTCATGCCTTTCAAAGTGACCACAAGTAGCAGGCCGCTTTGAAGAAAAGCGAACACAAACACGGGCACAGGGCTGAACTTCACTATATTTGAGTCATTTTTTCCCTCCAAAGCCTCTTGGTCTGAGCTCAGACGTGCAGCGAGTGTGTCTGCAAAGTCGCTGCAGAGCAAGCTTGCTGAACTAACGAGTGGCTCGGCGTGAAATGGTGTTGCATTGTAACCAAAACCTGTTCAAACAGCAAACTTACTGTGGAGTTAAAATTGGATGTTTCACATTTTGTTGGCTCCAAACCACAGCAATGACCGTGATGTTGAGAGATTTTAGAGCTTTAACAAATGTGCCCTGAAACTACCAAACAGGTTATGAGACAAGTTAAAATATAACTAAATACATCAATTAATAATTCTATAAGTTAAAAAGTTGCAAGTTAATGTTAATTAGAGCTCACAGACAACATGCTAATATGTTCATAACATCAATCTTGTGTCTCTGGACGTTTCTTGGCACCTGAAATGCTTTGGTTCAGTTTTGTACAATAGTGATGAACAAAATGTGCACTGGCTGGCAGGAGAGTTGACTTTAGTTCGACAGCTAGCTAAAAGAAGCTAGTGTTCAGTGTGTTTAGCTGCCGTGGTTCCAGGTAAGCATCAAGTACGCTAACAGCTTTTTTACCAACTGAAGGAAAGGAAACATAAAAGTATAAAGATTTATGTCTTGTTTCACTTGAATGATTTGACTAACAGGATTATTGGATGGTGTGTTCAGTTTGCTGATAACTTGTTAGCGTCTTGTCAGTTTTGGCCTCCATACGCTCCAACTGCGTCCACGTTTGGCCTTTAATGCTGGTTGTGAGAAGAGCTGCTATTAAACGAGGCATCAGGCCACTTGACGTCCTGAGACTCGACGCTGAGCAGCTATGAAAGGAAGCAGTCATGAGAAGATGAAAAGATAGATGGGAGGAGGTGAGAGGGAGAGGGATGAGGTCTCCCAGAGAGACCACTGGGAGGGGTGGTGATGAGATGTAAGCAGCAGAGAGAAGTTAAAAGACTTGAAAGAGGTCAAGAGGCGGAGGCTGGGAGGGAAACTCCCTCCTGCTTATGAACAACACTCTCCGAGCTTCACACACACACACACACACACACACACTGCTGCTCTGCTTTTATATGCTCACACACTCCCAGAGAGAGAGAGAGTGTCTTTCTCAAGGATCAGGAAACCTTTTCCTGGAGGTCTCATAATAAACTGGATTAAGAGACATCTGGAACCCCACAGGCGTGTGGGTGGAGACCTCGGGGAAGACTGGAGGAAGGTTTCACAGAGGACGATTCTCATGATGTCTCTGGTTGAACGTTGACTCGCTGCAAAAGTGTGAACTTGATTTCCTCTGGAGGTCGAGGAGGACCGAGAGCCGACCTGATGACACGGCTCTCACGCTTCCCTCCAATCTCTGCGGCACCTGCTCATCACTGAAATTGCTTTCCATCCTCCAAGTTTACGACTTCAAAGCGTGGAGCAATCTTCCACAGAGGCATTGTTTGTCTATATTCAAAACACATCGAGGAGCTTGTAATTATGCCCTCACTCTCATTATCTCTGTTTCTTCTGCTGCACGACGAAGAGGTGAGGGAGACGTGGATCAGAGAGTGAGGAGTTTAGTTTTTTCTTCTTCTTCAAGATTAGAGAAGAGGGAGGAAGGCGAGGGGGGAGGGAGAGATAAACAGAGGCAGTTGAGGGCGTTAAACACGTCCTGTCCAGAGCAGCGCTCTTCTAAAGACACCAGTGACTCTGAAACAGGAGGACAAACTGGAGCGAGAGGAAAACGCCGTGCGGAGATAATCTGAATAAAACTCCAGCAGCAGAGGGAGAGCAGACCACAGCCATGTCCTCAGACGTCTCCCACAGCTTCTCTTGTCTTTGCAGCGAGATGAAACGGCAGCAGCAGACCAGATCCACCAGCACCACCACCTCCAGACCCCACCCGCCTCTCCTCCACCCCAGGACCCTGCTCCTCCTGCCCCTGCTGCTCCTGCTCTTCCTCTCCGTGTGGAGCCAGCAGGCCGAGGCCGTGGTCCACTCCAGCTTCCGGCGCCTCAGCGGCCGCGAGAAGAAGGAGATGCAAAAGGAGATCCTGTCCATCTTGGGTCTGCCGGGGAGACCCAGACCCCACCCGCCGCTACGGCCGCCCTCCTCTGCACCGCTCTTCATGCTGGACCTGTACCACGCCATGTCGGCTGACGGGGAGGATGAAGGGAATGAAATAGTTGTGAGTGGACCCGGCATGGGGACGTTCGGAGGGGCAGAAAGGTTGGCTCAGGTCAACCACGCAGTCCCGCCGATTCTCAGCGTGCACACGCCGCCGCTGGGCACGGTGGTCAGCGAGGCCGACACGGTGATGAGCTTCGTCAACCTGGGTGAGTACACCCGCCCGTGAAGACGGCGGGGGGGGGGGGCCTCACTTCCTGGAAGTGTTGCACTTTACATTTCTGGCGTGTTTGGCTGAAAAACTTTGTCTCAATGGAAAATCTAAAAATAATTCAGCGCTTTCTTAGTTTCTTGCCAAACGTTTAATGAAAGGATTGATTCCACTCTCATGGTACCTGTTAATATGAAGCTGGGTGCAGCAGCCAGTTAGCTTAGCATAAAGACTGGAACAGCTAGCTTAGCTCTGTCCAAAGGTAAGAAAATCTGCCTACCAGCACCTCTAAAGCTCAACCATTAACACGTTCTATCCTGTTCGCTGAATCTGTGTAAGAACAACAGGTGGTAGTTTTACGGCCGGGTGCAGTGACTTCCTGGAGATAAAGCCACGGCAACCCGCAGGTTTTTGTTTTTCTACATATTAAACTATTAAATATTATATAATTATATATATATAATATTAAATGAGATATAACCTTATTAGTGAGCTTTGGAAGAGCTGGTAGGCGGATTTGGAAAGAGCCAGGCTAACTGTTTCCCCCATTTCCAGTCTTTGTGCTAAGCTACGCTAACCGACTGCAGGCTTTAGCTTCATATTTAATGAACGCTATCTGTCTAACCTTTTGGACTAGTTTGGACTGACACAGCAGTTTCGTACTTTGCGGTTTGGCTACGAGACGTAAACTCTGAAAGGATGAAATTACACCGCGTATGAACTTGATGACACTGACGGTGACATGTCGGTGCGACCGCTTTAGATCCTCTGCTGTGCAACTTTCCACAAACATTCGCCCCCACGGAGACGATTAAAATGTCAGTATGGCTGAACTCTGTTGGTAGGTTTCCATTTCAACCCAGCATTCCTGAATCCACCGTCTGAGCCTCGATCCAGCGCTGACAACATCTCTGCCACCTTGATTGATTCAGGACGGGGATTTGAAACAGTTCTCCTCGTGGATGTTGTTCTGTGAGGTTTGATGGTCTCAAACATTTAAACATCTCTAAATTTGAGTAAATTGTTAGTTTTCAGTGGATTTTAGAGGCGTGGTTTAGAAGTAACTGGACATTATTGGTCAAACTTGATAAAGAGCTGAAACTATTAGTAGATTAATCAATTAGTCCATTAACTGAAGATTGATTAGTCGTTTAAATCATTTTCAAAGCAGAACAACGCTTTTAAAATGTAAATATTTCCCACTTTTTAGTCTTTTGAATTTTGGACAGATTATTTGACGAAACAACACATTTGCACAGCAGATTAATTGATAATGAAAATAATTGCTTCACTAAATACATAATGTAGATGTGTTCGTGCAGCCCGACTGATGCCAATCTGTCACAGCATGAAAATTAAACATCCTCTTGTGAATGGCTTCCTTCCTCCAGCGGTGATCTGATCCCAGGTCAGCGTGGGAAACATCGTCTCTCTGCTCAGAGTCTTTAACGAGCGAAATCACATGAAGGGTTTCCTCCTGTTTCTGTCAACACTGCAGAAAGCAGAATTTCATCCTTCGAACCACGATGTTGTGACTAAACCTTTAACGGTGAAACCTTGTTGACTTCCTCACATCGAGGGTGGATTTGCGTGCATCACTTTTCTTGCTCCACAGCAGATATCGTATATTTTTAGTTTCTAAGACTAATCTGATCAACGAGCGTAGTTCGTGTGAGTTGAATCAAACAGGCGTGTGTCAGTGTCAGTGTGTGTGTGTGTGTGTGTGTGTGTTCCTACGCGTGTGTAATGGGAAGACACAGCTGGATAGAATTAAAGGCCCCACCGACACACACGAGAAAAAAAAAGAAACAGCAAAGGGTCCGAAGCGAGATGAAAATACTGCTGTGGAGGGAGCGACTCTAAAAATACCAGGCAGGGCTGCAATTAGTGGTGTGTGTGCTGAGCAGCTGCTGCGGCTCTCTAATTACTGCAGAGAGAGAGAGAGAGAGAGAGAGTGTGTGTGTGTGTGTGTGATCGCCTGCTCCCTGCCTTGCTTCAGGGCACTTGACCTTCATCCTGTTCAGCCTCAAACATCTTCTCTGGATAAATCTTTCATCTTGTGTGTGAAGAACAGAGATGAGGAGCTGAACCGTTGAAAGTAACTAAGTACATTTACTCCAGAACTGTTCTGAAGTAACTGTACTTTACTTAAAGGACTAGTTTGACATTTTGGGAAATATACGTATTTACTCTCTTTAGATAGATTAGATTAATACTACAGCCAGCAGCTGCTTAGCTTAGCTTAGCTTAGCACAAAGACTGTACTGGAGTAGATGTTCTTAGTTACAAAAGGTACTCTGTGCCAGTTTTAAAGTTTAAATTCCTTTAAAGTGAAAGGTGTATTAGCCTCACTGGGTGTGTGACATCCCCCCCCAGTGGAGCAGGAGCGTGACCTCCTGCAGCCTCGTCCGTACTGGAAGGAGTTCCGCTTCGACCTGACGCCGCTCCCTCAGGGCGAGACGGTGACGGCGGCGGAGTTCCGGATCTATAAGACCCTGACGGTGGGCCAGAGGGCCAACCGGACCCTGCACATCTCCGTCTACGAGATCCAGCGAGAGAACAGACACAGGTGACCTCACAATGCTGCTACTGACAGGAAGTAAAGCTGTTACTGTTGGAGCTGGAGGTGGAGCTAGTTTCAAAAGCACGTTTGTCAGACCCCCCCCCCCCCAGTAATAAACTCTGGAAGTGCCACTGTTCTTTTTGAGAATGTTTTTGCTGTTTAGTTTATTTTTAACCTCCACAAACACTTCATCCTTCGAATGGTCACATATCACTTCATAATAATAATAATAATGCAAGTTAGTCATATTTTAAGTGTCAATAACTCAAGATAACCGTTATTTTCTCTCCTGCAGCAGCAGACATGATGCTGTTGTTTAAAACCAATGTGAGCTTTTATTTTGAAGGGGTGTGTGCTTACCTGTCTGCAGCCTCTTTCGATCAAGCGTATTTTTTTAGTTTTCTAAAAAATACTAAATATTAAATAGTATAAATGAAGTCGTTCCTAGTTTCCTGTGTCCCCTCAGAGAGCCCGAGCTGGTGCTGCTGGACATGCAGGCTGTGCCTGCAGGACAGGAGGGCTGGCTGGCCTTCGACGTCACCGTGGCCTCCAACCACTGGCTCCTCCACCCTCGCAGCAACCTGGGCATACGCCTCTATGTGGAGACAGAGGAGGGTGGGTGCACCACAGAACCACCACAGTCCTCATGCACCCGCTGGGAGATTTACTCCAGGTCTTTGTTGTCCTCCCAGACCGCTCCCTGTCTGCAGGCTGGATCGGGTTGGTGGGCCGCAGGGGCCCCCGCTCCAAACAGCCCTTCATGGTGACCTTCTTCAGGGAGAGTCAGGTCCCGTGTCGACCGCCGCGAGCTGTCAAGCCGAACCCCCGCAGGAAGAAGCCCAAATACGACCTCCCGGTGCCCAGCATCCACAGTTAGGTTCTTTACTCACTTCAACACGTCCAGTTTGTGTTTTACACAGTTCAAATGGTAAATATTAAAGATTCAACATGTGGAAAGAATCAGGAAACAACTTGTGTACATAAAGTGTGCGTGGGAATCATCACATCAGCTTCCAAAAAACTATATTATGCAAATATTAACAATACATTTTGATGAAGTAAGAAGAAACCGAACCCGACCTGAGATCTGGTGTCTGACGTCCTGAAACCTTTGACTTTCATCAAAGTGAATCGTTTCTCGTGGATTTTACTAAAAGTGTTTTCTGTGTTCAGATCAGAGTCCTGCCAACAGCGGAGCTCAGCCCTGCAAGAAACACGAGCTCTACGTCAGCTTCAGTGACCTCGGCTGGAAGGTCCGCTCACACTTCAACTTCCTGTTTAGTAATGAAGCTTCAGATCAGTTTAAGTTTAATTAAGTGCAACGATAACATGAAATCCACAGCTCAGAGAAGGAAACTTGAGTCTTGTTGAATCATAGTGTTCATTTTGCATTGCAGTATTATGGTCTGTATTTATCAGACGTCTAATTAACATGGTAAATGACCAACAATCTGATATTTAACACAACATAAACCTTTATTAATCCCTCAGTGCTACAGCAGCAAAGATGAAAAACAGAAATAGATATAAATATGTTTGTTTATTCACACTTGTGCGTTTATTTTTTTAACTATTTTCCTACTCCAACTCGTCTCGGGGGGGAATACTGTACTTTTAACTATTTTAGTAGTTTGCATGTTCAGATTAAAACACAAGATATAAACTGATAAATGAATACGTATTGTTATAGATTATAAAGTCGTTAAAATCAGCTCCACCTTTTAAACGTGAACATATTAATCACTTATTATATTACTGGATTATAATATAGTTTTTCTGAAATGAGCCATTTTGCATAAAGAGATGAATGGATGAAAGAATCAACATCAGAGAAATAGAATAAGAATTTAATATCACGTGCTCTTTGTAAATGCATTAAAAACACCATCAAATGTTCGAATTAAATTTATATTAAAGACTAAAATGACTATTCTGAAATATAAATATATCCTCAGATAAAGTTCAATCAGGGAAGTGAACAGCTTTTAGTTCCTTTTATCTTTGACTTCCAGCCGTCGGGTGAACACAGAACTTTGACTTATTGATCATTGATTGATTGTTCCTGTGGTTCTGTGCAGGACTGGGTTTTGGCCCCCACTGGATATTCAGCGTACTACTGTGACGGGGAGTGTTTTTACCCGCTGGGCTCCTGCATGAACGCCACGAACCACGCCCTCATCCAGCAGGTGGTCAGTACAGTGGTGATGATCTCTCACACACACACACACACACACACACACACACACACAGTGATATTTGTAATTCACATTTTTAAGAGTTTGCTTGAAATATCATGTACGTTATTATAACGTGGTGCTCAGGTTTATTGGGGGTGGAACGTAAAAAAGTACAAATCTGGGGCTCTGCACATTTGAGAGGGAGATATTGCACTTTTTACTCCACAACATTTATTTGACAGCTTTAGTAACTGGTTACCACAACATGTGATTAGCTTTTAAAATACACTTCATTGTTACATGTTAGACCAGTGGTTCCCGGTCGTTAGCGTTTCCCCTTTAAACTTCTCACTTAAATAACAGTTTGAAGCCCAAAGCCTCAAAAACAGCAAAGAATAGAAACTTCCTACACAAAGTTGTGTAGCAGTTTTTTTCCCTTTTATATTCCATTAATTGTCTCACAGCCCCTGAGATTCATCTTATGACCCTTTGGAGGGACCTGACCCCTGACTGAGGAGTACTTTTAAAACTTAAAGTAAATTGAGCTGATGGCCGTCTACATTCATTCGGCTGCTCGGTGTAAGAGTTCAGTCAGCAGAACATATTAACCTGATTTCACTGCGGCAGGTCCACCTCCTGAAGCCTGACGAGGTGCCTATGGCATGCTGCGCCCCAACCAAGCTCAGCCCCATCTCCGTCCTCTTCTACGACGACAACAACAACGTCATCCTCAAGAAACACCGTAACATGGTGGTGAAGACCTGCGGGTGCCTATGAGTCCACGTGGTGGCCTGGACCCTGAAGGCGTCGGTCCAGAACCAGTCACATGTTCCTGGATGATCTGAACTCTGCAGGAAGCTTTGACGATGGATGACAAGGCACCAGAAATCTAACTTAACAGCTCTGTGATTGTTTGAGTGCTGATTTGGGATCAGTGACTTAATTGTTTACTGATTCCACATCAGCACCTTCTGCTCAGAGGCTTTAAACTTCATTATTTTCTTATTACAGGATTTTCTGGGTCTTTGGTATTTATGTCCAGCTGGGCTTCAGCTCTCAACAGCTGACAATGTTAGAAATATTGATGAGTCTATATGATTCCCCCCCCCCCCCCGGTACAAATGTTACTTAATTACATTAACTTCCCCTAAACTGTTTGTTTTTATGACTTTTAGTAACGAAGCATCATTTTGTACAAATGAATTCAGATTGTGTTCATAGACATTTAAATGGCAAATGATGTTGGCTGGCAGAACGTGCCCCTGGTGATGCCTGTTCTTTGTTTTACTTTCTATATGAAAAGAAAATGTTCATTTGAATTAATAAAAACTATTCACACTCATGTGGACGTCTTTGCTCCTGTCATGAACACAGAATGAGCTGCGGAGGCCGGTCACCTTAAATACATTGTTCAGTTTATTGAAAAGGGTAAAAAAAAAAAAAGGTACAGTGAAAGTAAGTTAGTGAAGTTTTGCCTGCTAGTGAAAATATGAAGAACCAAACCGAACAGGGATGAATCATTTTTGCAGTTAATGAACAAACTTCTTTTTCCCTGGGCAAGAAACTGACAACAGCTGAAAGTATAAATGAGCACATTAAAGACCTTAAAGAGGGTTTAGCAAATGAAAGGTTAGCGCTTACTTCTCAAAACAAATGTCCGGGATGAACTGAAGGGGGACACGGTGAGGTTATTGCCAAGATTACGTCGGCGGTAAAGAAGGTGGTGTAACGTGAGGTACTGTTGTTACTGAGTGTGGAGCAGCAGCACAGACGAGGCAGAGCTGTTTGTTGGACCAAAAACCATGAAACTCTAAAAATACTTTGAGGACTTAAGTTATTTTAAGAGGCCAATAGTCATGTATGTTCTGTGGAGGGTATGCACTGGTGGTGACGCCACATGAGGACCCTCTACTCACGTGAAAGGGAGTTACAAAGTCTAAATCCGACAGCAGTGCCACGCCCATTGGGAATGATGCGATCTGTTGCCTTAAATGTGCCATCTGTTCCCCTGAAGTAAGTACAACCAGCTGTTAACCAACCAGGCATCCAAAAGTAGCCTCTCATCTCCTCATTGGTCAAAAGATAATTTTGTTAGCAGGCAATCTCTGTGGCCCACCCCCCTCTGGAATTACAAGGTAGTTGTACATAATAAATATAAAACTGGGGTGCTGGTGTACTTGTGCCCCGTCGTTATTGTTCCCCCTTACACAAACACACGTAGGTACACGGCACACACACACACACATCCATCCCAACATGTTGTCCGTGATTACTGACGGGTCCCAGTGTTCGTCATCAACATCCTCCAGGCGAAGTGATTCAGTCAAAGTGTATCTGCAAGCAACAGTGCGTGTTGTTGTTTTTAGTTTTCTGGTTGACAGTGAGCGAACGAGTCGACACGGTTTTCTTTTTACTTTTGTTCACACAAAGAGTTTGGTGAAGTTAAAAAGCTGTTTCTTGTATTATTTTGGTTGCACCTTGATGACACCAAATCTACAAGGACGGAGAATTTACAAAGTTAACCAGGCTTCTTACCCAGGTCCAGGTCCAGGCAGCAGTTCTTCATGCCTGAACGTCTGCCAGCTCAGGAGGCATCGGGGATTTGGGGTGTTTGCTCTCAAAGTGCTGCTTGAAGGTCTTGGGGTCGGGCATCTGTGTCTGGGGGGGGGGGGGGGGAGTTTTACATTTATTTTAACTTGTGGTAACAAATTAGACCTGTAATGTTTTTTTCTACTGTGACATTCTTTGGTTTCAAACAACCATATTAAAGGATCCGTGTGTAAGATTTCGGGGATCTATTGGCGGAAATGGAAAATATTTACATGTATGTTTTTGTTCGCAAATAAAATATTTTTTTTCTTCTTCCACGATTCATTTAGTATCTCAAACTGACATTTCCTTCGCGTCTCAACATACTCTCGATGTTTTCCAACTGTGACCCACAACGATGTGTTTAATTAAAATGCTAAACAAATTCAAACAAACACCTGATGAAATAAATAGCTGTCATTGATTATTCAAGCCTTGGAGAATACAGTAAGTATCACATTTTCTACCAGTGGAAGACCCTCCAGCCACCACCTCGCTGCACAGGGCTGAACTCACCCGACAGACGGGGCAGGTGTGGACCAGTGCAGCCTTGGCTGCAGTCTTCTGGTCAGCGGCCTGACCCTTCTTCTTCTCTGCTGCCTTCTTGGCGTTCTTCTGCTGGGACTGAATCTTCTGCTGCCCACGAGCCATGGCCCTCAACTTTGACCTGCAGGAGCGACAAGAACAGAGACCACAGATTATCCACTGCTGAAACTTTAACTGGATGTGTGGGTCAGGCCTCATCACCCGACATCAACGTTGGACCTCACTGATGCTGAGGTCCCAGAGGACAGGAGGCTGTTCTAGTGGCTTATATATAACAGGAAAAAATAACTTCTTCACAATCACACATTCTGAGTTGTTTTAGTTAATCTGTCCACCCCATGTATATCAGTGAGGATAGAGGAAATATTAGAAACAAGTCTTTACAATGCATACCAACTGATGCCACAAAAAGTTGAATCAACGCCTCAAAAACACTTTCACAACAAAAACGAAACATTACAACAATAACGAAGGGAGGATTTATTTCAGGGCTGTTGTATTCAACTGCAGTAGTTTTAGCTAGGTTAGGTGTACCTAAGAAACTGATACAACACTACAGGCTTTTCCCTTCAAATCGAGTTTTAATGTCTCGAGATAAACGTGTTCAACCAAAAGTAAGACGAATAAAAAAAACAATGTTAGCATTAACGTTAGCAAATACGCTGTATTTCGATTTAACGTCAGCTTATATATTCAAAAAGTACAACTTTCTTAGACTGTCTGCTTGTAAAGTTTATATATATTATATTTATATATATTTTCAATTGATTTCACAACACAATAGCAGCAACTTTAACTAGCTAACTTAGATAGTTAGCTAGCCACGTTAGTGATCACAATAAAACGCCGTTAACATGTGCGTTTCCATTTCCCTAGCAATTACTTGTTTGTTGTTGTTTAGCTGTAACGTATTGATTGGTTGGCTACGCAAATCCATTGCCCCTAGCCCTTAAAACAAGCAGTTTATTGTTAGCATCGTCCAAACAGGCCTTTCGTCAACCGGCACGGCCTTGCTAACACTGTTAGCTAAGCTAACTAGGGAAGCTAAGCTAACATGCACCTCCAAGTTTCTACGCAACACACTGTCCTTGGAGTAGAAAGAACGCGGTTTCGAGTACATAACATTGTTATATAATACCAAAATAAGTTGTAGCTGTTGAACAGTTACACATATTATCGATTTCATCCGGATTTACCTTCGAGATTTGACTCTCTTCGCTCTTTTGTCGGTCTCTTTTTTTATGCCAAAGGAAACTCGAAGGAAGGACTTTAACCGTCGCATCGAGTTTAAACCTCCGAGAGAAACGAGCAGCGCCCCCAGCAGGCCTGGAGCCGAGCTGCAGCTTCATTCAAGCGACAGAAACTCCTGTTCGCAGTGTCTGTTTCTGGGAGTTTTGGGGGATTTTAGTAACATTGGCAGAGTTTAAATTATACAGTGAAAAAATACATACCTTTTTCAAAGTAAGAAGATTCGTTTTCAGACATGATATATTTCAATTTGACCACTGTAGTCAGACAACAAATATAATATTCAGAATTACTCCAGAATTGTAGCCTATCCCCGAGATGCAGTACTACCAGTCTGTGCTGGAAAATCTGGGCCTTAAACACAGTTATCGGTGTGTTTTACTGGTTTATTGTGAAAAAAAATCCGTTTTTCAGATAAGACTTTACTGGATGATTTGTTTTTGGAATAACAACAAAGGCAGTCACAGATATCAGCCAAAATAATAATTATATGAGAAGTAAGAACCAGAGGGTCCAGCAGGTCTGTGTGAAGCACTTCATCTAGACTGTGTCAAAAACCAAACGTACTAACCAGCTTTGAAAGACACACAGCATGAACACAGTTTCATCACTTTATTACAGTAAATGAGTCCATCATACACACACAGAACAGAGACGGACAGGTTTGTGTTTCTTTCTCTCTCTTTCCCAACACATCAGAATGACACCAACGTTGACAGCATCGGAGCACAAAATTAAATAAAAGTGACACATCAGCTCATAAAGAGATGCAGTGAACCCCCTGCAGTTTAAATAAGGGGAGGTGAAAATAACATACAAGTGAGATTTCGGGGAATTTAAAAATACGAACAAAAGTACAATTTCTGAGATTCAGTTTTCTTCAAAGTGTGCGGCAGCGTTTCTGCATGTTACCTGGACACACACACACACACACACACACACACACACACACACACACACAGCTGATAGGTGGCTCTGTCTGCAGTCACAACATAAATGTTTATTTCTGCTGTCCTGTGATCATTAGCAGCAATTCTAAATGCCGTACAGCACATAATACAAAATGCCCATGTTGAGTAAAAGCTGACTTCTAGTTCAACTAAACACCTTCTGTGAAAATGCCAGTGACTTGTAGCCAAGTCATTTTTGTCAATACTGCACAGTAATAATATATTGCAATCTGTAACGACACAAAGTTCTGTTCCAAAACGAGAACCTGCACTTCCAGTCTCACCTGCGCCACCTACAGGCAAGAAAAATAACAGGAACAGTCTAATACAGATGTTACACATCAGTATGTTTACAGGAGTCCTACGATACATGCATGTGACGTATAAAGCATTTTGTGGCTCCAGGGGGAGCTGAAGACTACAAGTCTGAAAATGAAGAAAATGTGGGGGTGTGGAGTTAGAAAGAAGGGAGGTGACCAGACCTCTGCAGCTCGCTCTTCATGCTAGAAGATCGAGGCTACATTAGCTGCTAGCTGGCATAACACAGCCTGCTCAGAACGAACTATTGACCGCGCACTTGCATTGTGGGTATTGTGGTTTGACAAGGAAGAAAAATGATTACATAACGTGTCTAATAATAGCAGAACAGCTCCCTCTTGTGGAGAATCTGCAGCCTGTTAAATGTAAATTTGAGTCTGATATTAAGGCGGCGCTTTACAAAAAAAACCCCACTGCTTTTATATTTGTTCATTGTATAAAAGTAAAACAAACATCATTGTTTCAAACATTTTGCATTTATTACTGTCGATCAGCAGTAGATATCGATAAGCATTTAGGAGAGAGACATATTTAAGACGTTGCTGTCACATGGCTCAAATAAACTAACGTGACATGCCTCAGTCCTTTAGGTTTTAGAGGTCACGTCGTTCTTGTTTATATTTTCCACCCAAAGTAAACAGAAAGAAGCATTTTGGAACAGAACCTGTGAAATATTCATTCAACAGGCCGGTGGTCCCACAGAGGACCTAACAGGGAGGACAGCTCCTTTACAAGAAAGAGAGAGAAAGATCATCAACAAACAGGAGGAGTAGGCTGATTTCTTTTTCTTTGCAGTATTTACATTTTGAATTGTGAAAAAAAGAAACTTATTTACAAACAAAATGCACAAACTAAGACTGCTTCATCGACAGGATGAGGGAAACCAGATATAAACAACTGTAATAAAAAGAGGAAAATAAAAATCAGTGATATTTACACGTGCGATAAAAGGAGGAGACGGGAGAGTGAGAAGGGGGGGATGGCTTCTGAGATCGGGGAAGAGAAAAATCAGCCACGTTCGAAACCCCTCGCTGGGTGAAGCTTTCTTCACACCTTTTCATAGCCACAGAACGCTCTGACAGCTCTGAGTGTGACGTGCCCCGCAGAGTCAATCAAACATGCTGGTTGGACTCAAAGCAAGGAGGGTGTGTCCGGCGGTAACCTGCAGGACTGGGGGGGTGCGGGGGGGTCTGAAACCCAGAGAAGCAGCGGGGAGGAAAAACCTCTGGTGGGAAGGAGAAGGAAAAACGCTCTCCACTTTCCTCGTATAAAATCAGTGTGAATAAACTGAGTGAGGTGGCAATCGAAAAGCGTCAGGGCTCGTCACTTATATAAAAAAAAAAAGATTTAAACCTAAAAACAGCAGGTGGAGGCATGGTACAATAGTATCAAATATGCTATACTACAAACTTTCAAGTGGTCTGCAGTGCGTACTAGAAATCTGTACTGTTGACTGCTCTAATGCCTAAAACACTGGCTGTTCAGACTGCAGGTTGGAATATGGTCACTCACACACACACACACACACACACACACTTTGTACTTCTATACTTGAGAGGATGCAGTCTGTGATAATACATTCTCTGACCCATGACCTTAAAACCAAGTCTAACTGCTCTCTTTTCTTTCTCTTAATTCAAATCAGTCCTCACAAAAATAGAAGTACAAGGGCACACAACAGAAACTCCACAACTATTGATCTTCCTTATGCTTTACCTACGTGAACGTGTCGGCACTAATGAACTGTAGCGACTTAGTTTTGTTTCTACGAAGCTGCTTCTTGTAAAAACTCAGAAAACTTTTCATTCATTCCCACCGATGGAAGGAGTTTCTCTAAAGAAGCGGCAGCAGCAACACAGCCATCTTCTTCGGCTGTAACTGACACCCAAGTCTCGTCCAAAAACAAATAAATAAATAAATGTACATGAAGCATCCCACATCGAGTTTAATGAGACGTTAAATCCCCGTCCCAGCATTCGTTAGTTTAATCCACAGGGCTGACGCTGCTCGTCTCCACACACAGCTTTTTTCTTCAGGACCGGATTGATCTTTGAGCTAAAGGGGGATTTTGATTAAATAGCATTTCTGTTTAATCTGCCAATACTTTTTAAGGGTATACATAAGACAATGATAATTTTGTGAAAGGAAAACAGACTTCAAGACTAAAATAAGGTATTGAAGCTGTCTGAATACACCTCAGGCAGAACAGGAAGTGTGTGTGTGTGTGTGTGTGTGTTATCAAATAACTATATTTTCCATGTGTAAAGCTTTAAAATGAATAATTTATCTTAAAACTATTTAAAAGCACCCACGGTTACCCTAATTCACTTCTTATCATTAACAGTGACATCCTAAAACATGATTGCATCGTCTAAAATTTCTCAATGAAAGTTTTAATGTTTTGAAAGCTTGAAATGAAAAACAAAGATTAGCTTTCATTTTTTTATAAAAATTATTTTTTAAAGAAATTGCAGCCAATTTTTGAGGAACACACCTCTAAGACATTTCTTCCTCCACAGTAAACTGCTACTGCTTCACTCACAGAAGAACACGCAAAGTGAGTGCGATTTCTTCTGGGTGATTAAAAAGGGGCGTATATTTCTTTAAGAAGCTTCGATGTTGTGATGTGACATCTAAGTTTCTTAGAAAAGCTTCATTGTCGATGTTGAATTGAGGAATTGCAGGCAGCCTGAACGTTTTCTGTGGCTGTAATGACCCACGACATCCGGAGATGCAGGTTTTCTACTCAAGTGAACACGACAAGCTGCGCAGCCTCCAGCCTACTAGCTGCACTACTACGGGTCTAGGACGTAAGCTTGATGTTTTGTTTTCTAGATGATACTTATCTGCTTTGTTTTAACCACACTAACACTTTCTAAACTATTTTTTGAGTTGTTGAACAAGAGCAGGAGTCAAGGAAGAGTCCCCTGGATGTCTGACGTAATTGTTTTACCAACAAATGAACACCTCTGTCGCTCCGGAGTTAAACACAAATCACTGATAAATAAATAGGAACCTAAACCCATGATTGATCTTTTCATTCTTTCTTCTACCAGACGAAACTCTCCAGAACAGGAAACAAACAGATGGACACGAGAGGCGGCGAAAGGTGGAGTCAGCGTTTGGTCGACGGCTGGTTATTTCCCGTCCACTGAAGGTGGCTCGTGTAAGGGGCAGTCCAATACACCTCCAACCAAACACTGAGAACTGCTACTTGGTACTGGAGAGTTCTTCTACTCTACGCAGGTAAAGTCACAAGACTTGGAGGTTTTATTTAAACACCAGGCTGGGTTGGTAAAAGAATGTGGCTGGAGGAACTGAATCGGCCTCTGCATCCACTCTCTCGCCCTGAGTTGAATAACGATACCTTTACTCTGACGACCTCTAGCGTGAGCCAGATCTGGTCTCGGTCAGAGTGTTCAGTTCACCCCTTACTGCAAAAACAGAAAGAGAATATAAAAAAATAAAGTGGAAAAACCTTTAGAGACAAAATGTTGTGTGATCTTATGATGCGTTCAATTACTCAAATAAATAAGAGAAAAAAAGTTGATTTAAAAAAAAAAAAAGGTTATATTACAGAGGACCAGCCCCCACTATTGAACCTTTACATACCAGCAGCGAAACTCTGTAACAATCTCCTGCTGCAGTTTCAACCCCGGCAACTACAGAACTAGTTTGTTTCTTCAATGCATTTACTGTACTAAAACAGATCATCTAAGAGGAGAGCAAGCACGGAGGAAAGCAGTAGAGAGAGAGAGAGAGTGTGTGTGTGTGTGTGTGTGTGTGTGTGTGTGCATCTGAGGTAAGGGTGAGGCTGGCAGGCAGGCAGGCGAGAAGCTGCTTCAGATGCTATTAAGAGATCCTGGTACTGAACTGTGTTGAGATGAATCTGATCCGGGACCATCTGCAGGACAGAAAAGGGAAACAAAGGGCAGTGAGCATAGGACGTAATATAACACAACACTGTTTTATGGATATTTGTTTGAAAAGGTGGGGTCATCTTATATTTAAAAGGACTCCGTCAGATATCCTTGTTGAATGGAGCAGAGTGGATGGATGTATTATGGTTTAACTGAAAACATACAGGATACATAAACGTGGAATTCAAGTTACGCTTTCATTTTTCACAGAATGAATCTCCTTAAATGCTTTTAAATCCAAAATGAAAGAATTTTACCCGGTTACACAACAAACGTCTACACATTTCTCTTTTGAAATGAGAAATCTTCCTTACGCTGGTTTTCTGTCTGTAGATATGCGTTTTTATTTATCTCGGTCTCTCTTGAAAAGGAGATTCTAAATCTCAATGTGACTCTCGGGATTAAACAAAAAGGACTGAAAGTGTTGCACGACTTCAAAGTATTTCACATCGAATCCGTCCGTGACAAAGATTTCATGTCTAAAAGTGCCATCTTGTGTCAAAAAACAGTCATTACTTTGGTTTCAGAAAGTAACCAGACTGGTTCCAGAACACGTTTCTGTAAATGATTCTGTGTTAAAGTCCATTCATTTGTTGTCTTTCATGTTATTTGCTGTTTATCTTTGCTGTGGAAAGATGTTAAGGAATCCAACCTTAAGTGCAAACTCAAAGCTATTGGGCGACTTATTCTGTGCAATTCACAGAACACCGGTTCATGTGGGGAAAAAGCATTTAGAATTATTTTTCATTTCGTTTTTTCCAACCCAAAATAATCCAGAACCAGAACAAAAACTAGCCCTTTTGACAAAATGTTCAATAAAAGATTATGTTCAAAGAATCAATTCCAGACTTACTTATGATGTCTGGATTTGTTTTATAGTATTTGTTTTACCCCAAACTAAAACTAATTATTTTTCAGCCACCACAAAACCATAATATTAACATTTACAACAAAATGATAATAACATTAACGTAAGAGATTCCCACCGTGGGCGGAAGCAGCTGTATGAGAGCGAGCGTGAGGAGGAATGAGGGTTGAGTTCAGCTGCGGCTGGATTGACAACTCTGCAGAAAATAAAAGGAGTTTTTATTTAATAACGTGTCACATGAGAAGGACAGAGTCACACAGCTACGGGACAGGGTGCGCTGCATTTACTGCCCCTCCTCTGACGTCACAGACCAAGAAACACCACCTGATCGGAATTGGCCAAATGGTGATGAATTCCAACACAACTCCTCTTCACTAATAAATTGGACAGACACAACAGAACAAAGTGGTGCTGAGATGAAATTAAAACCCTTAAGATAAGTACGCCTGAATCAGTTGCTACCTGTGGGGCTGAAGTTGAAGAGCATCGGCAGTTCTCGGCCGCTGGGCAGTCGTGTGTTCGGCTGGCGCAGCTCGTCGAAGAAGGCGTGTGAACAGGCCTCTAGCGGGGAGAACCGCGAGGCCGGCGTGTACTCCAGCAGCCGGGAGCAGAGAGCAATGGCTTCCGGAGGGGTGCGAGGTTTAAACACCTGAGGAACACAAAGAGTTTGGAAATGTAGAACCTCACAAAGAAAGAAAACATCTGCGACTGTCAGTTACAGTCTTATAGAAATGTTCTTCAGCGGTTGCATGCAGCAGAAAGGAGGAGGAGGAGGAGGAGGAGGAGGAGGAGGAGGAGGAGTGTCTGCTTCGTAGTAAATGTTGAAGGGCCACTTGGTTTTACATCGTTTCTGTACTCTTAAGTTGTCCAGGTTAATCGACTTTCAGACTCGCAGGTTTAAATCGAGTGTGTGGGCAACAGCACGTCCACAGGTATTCTCTTCTTTTGTTCTGATAAACTGGTGTAACGTATGTCACATTTCGGAACAAATACCATTATATAGTCATTCTTTTTGCATGAATGTAGAAAATCAAAACATCTCATGCCACATCCAGAAGTAAACAACAGCAATAAACATGTGTTTTCTGATTTTCTGTCGGTTTGGACTTTAGAAAGCCCTGCAGCATGAATGTAACAGTGTGTGAGAGACGGTACAGGCCTGGTGAACACTGCCTGCTCTGCTGGTGTTTGTCCTCAGTGTTTACTTACCTTGGTCCATGGATGAGCTTTGATCTGAGGGAACTTGAACTCTGTGTAGTTTGGGTTCATCTCTCGAATTTGTTCCCGTGTCGGGGTTCCCAGCACCTGAAAATAGATGCAGAAGGAGTATGAGGTGCTCTGCGGGACATATAGATGTGTGTGTGACTGTGATTATTCTAGCAGTCTTTTACCAATATATAAATACAAAACAATGGGAGAGCACACACGCAAGCACAAACAAAGACACAAATCTGTGGTAATGTCGCAGCAGATACCTGATAAAAACGCACTCACCTTGATGATCTCTACTAGCTGGTCTACGCCACTGTCACCGGGGAATATGGGCTGTCCGAGCAGCAGCTCAGCCAGAACGCAGCCTGCTGACCAGATGTCAATGTTTGCCGTGTAGTCCGTGGCACCAAAAATGAGCTCAGGGGCGCGGTAATAGCGCGAGCAGATATACGACACGTTGGGTTCACCGCGGACCAGCTGCTTGGCGCTGGGGAAACATAAGAAATCACATTTTACGATGACAAAGATTGCAGCAGAGAAAGACTGCAGTCCATGGGGAACGATTGTGGAGGAGATGGTTATGAAGATTTTAAAGGGTCCAAACAAACAAACTCAGCCAGGATTAAGAGGTAGAGTGACACCACTGGGCTGTTTGAAATGATTATTTCATATCTAAACCTTCACGTTATCTGCAGTGCCACATAAGCTGAACACCACAGATAAGATCAGTTTAATTCTGTTCTTTCTGCACAGAGAAACATCTCTTTATTTTGTTGTCGTTAAATCCTCGATGTCTGCGTGTGAGAGAGAAATCCATCTGTTCATGCAGCTCACCTGCCAAAGTCACACAGCTTGAGGATGGCAGTTTCTGGGTCGACGAGCAGGTTTTGGGGCTTGATGTCTCGGTGACACACGCCCTGGGAATGGATATAAGCCAGACTGCGAAACAACTGGTACATGTAGACCTGAGGAGGCCACAACAAGAGAACACAAGATAAGCTGCTGCACACCGCACACACACAAACAAAAACAAAGAACAACATGCAGATGAAACAAAGAGAACACGGTGCTTCGTGTAACTGTGTTAGTTTCATCTGGTGGAGTAAAGGTGCCCTCTTGTGACATGTTCAGGGACACCACATACATGTGTTAGTAGGAAGAAGAAGAAACTCACCTTCACATAAATGATAGGAATGATGCTCTTGGCCTTGTTAAAATGCCTGGCAACCCTGTAGACCGTCTCAGGGACAAAGTCCAGCACCAGGTTGAGATACACTTCATCCTTCTGCACAGCACAGGGTGGAGAGAGAGATCACTGTGCTTAAAATATGGTTAATAGAAGTTTGCCCACTGTTATGGATACCCAGTAATTACATTCTGTGAATGTTGATGCCATTTTCAAAGCAGAGTGTACACACACACACCACACACACTTTTTTTAAAGGAACCCATATAAAGAAAATTCCAGTAATTTACTTATGCAATATTAAACTCAGAAGTGTTTCTATATTTGTCCAAGAAATGGATTGCTTCCCTTTTTTTTAGGGTTGGAGTATTTCTTTGTTACGCTGCATCTGAGTAATCTTATCTTTCATGAGCATTATGTGCACACATCACTTGCTCTGTTTTACTGTGATCTCCTGAAGCCGTGGTACTGTGAGATGAGGCCGTGTGAATGCTGTGAAGTTTGTATGGCCACAATCGATTTTTCTGCAAGAACAAATGAGGAAAAAACCCAACACAAAACATGAGCTGTACCTTCTCGCCACTGGAGTAGAAGAAGTACCGTAGTCTGACGATGTTGCAGTGATCCAGCTTCCTCATGATCTGTAGTTCCCGATTCTGCAAAGAAAAACACATGAGCGTAGGTGCGAAATCAAGAAAACAAACCCACATGAGAAGAAGTCAGGGAAACCTTTCATACATACAACAAACACACACGTTCATATCGAGACCTACCTTCAATTACTGTCTCACAAACAAACAAAACAACGTCTGACCCAAGAACAAATACAAGACATAACAGAATATGGGGAGAATATTGTATATTCCAGACTTACCTTGAACCTCTTATCCTGCAGAACCTTCTTAATGGCCACCATCTCCTGGCTGTCGATGAGGCGAGCTTGGTACACCACACCAAACGACCCATTGCCGATCACCTGCAAGGTTTTCACACGAGAGGACACAGTCAAGACGCTGGACTGAAGAAACGAGCTGATCGAGTGAAGAGCAAACACTGACATCATTTACGGCTGCTGATATAACTAACAGTTTAGCTTATCTGTGTCAGTCAAGCTACAACTAACACATTTCAAATGACCTCTGTAACAACTTTGCAGTCGAAAATGGCGCAACCTGTTTAAAGTAGGTCAGCAGCAAATTGTCATATTGGTTTTCGGGGAACTGTCGGCCCTTTTGTGTTCACCAGTGCATAGCAAAGACAGGTTTATGCCAACCCCCCCCCCCCATTACACCGGTGACCGCACCAAGCAACAGAGAGCACGCAGAGAGGATAAATGTCTTCATTTTGAATGTGTAATATTTTTAAGTGAAGGTCAGACTCTGCAGTGTGAATCATCAGTCAGATGGCAAGATCTTAGGTGAAATGCAGCACTGAATAACGAGCCACTACACTGTGTGAAGCCTGACTATTACTCATCTATATAAGCATTACTCTACTCTATACTGTTCAGGTTCACTATGCATACAGTAATAACCCAACTCACCCTGTGATACACTGACTATCTGATCAGAAGGAGGGAGACTGACTCACTCTTTTGTGGTTTTAAAGCACTAGACCTGCCGTCATCAACACTGGGTCTGATCAACAGTAAATGTTGCTTTTTCATTACTTTGGTTAAACTTTAGAGACAAACCGATCAAATGCATCACATTCAAATCATCTGAACTCAAGCTGCAACGATTAGTCGACTATTTTAATAATCGGTTCTGTCATTTTTCAAACATTTGCTGGTTCCAGTTTCTTAAATGTGAGGATTTGCTACTTTTCTTTGTCATTTATAAACAGCAGATGAAGAGTCTTTGGGTTTTGGACAAAAGCAACAATTTGAAGACGTCACTTTGGGCTCTGGGATATTGTGATGAGCCTTTTTCAGTTCAAATGACCTGGCAGATTGATAATAAAAATAACCGGTAGTTACAGCCCTGATGTACTGAGGTATTATTAGTCAAGCCATTAAACATCAGTGCAAGTGTCAAATGTGATCGTCTAGCAGAGCTGTGAAATTACAACTGAAATGGCAATTATGAACACTGATAGATGCTTGTGATCCGAGTTTTATCCTTAAGGTTAGAAAAAAATAAGATATGACAAGAAAAAATATGTCTGTAGTTATAAACACCTTGAATATGAGCAGATATTTAAAACATCAACATTTCTGATGAGCCTGTATAATAAGATCATTGATGGTTTACACATTACTACGTATTATTAAAGGTGATAAAAAGGAAACCACCAGAAGGACCTAACAAGTCTCTGGCCCAAAGCATTACAACAATGTCATCTTCATCTTCATCAGCCTGTAAGCAACACAATCATGTCACATTTCCAGCTCAGAGGCAGTCAGGGTTGCTAACAGAAAGTACGTTGTGAAGTGAGCCACAAATCAGCACCTGGCAAAATAATTATGGAGCCACCGGTATCGATCAAGCTCAGCCAGATAACAGGTGGTCATTTTGTGCAATGCTGTGATCAGCAGTTACAGTCGCAGATGAGGTAACAGAGTTGTACTTCTACGTATAAAGACAGAGCTTCTTATGATGACACCGTCAGGTCCTGGTTTGACTTCCTTGCTCACCTTGATGTCAGTGTAAGAGACTTCCTGCGGGCGGTCCGGTCCCTGACCTGGTGTGGCCACAACTGTCGTCACCTTCCCGCTATCTCCTAGGAAACAAACAAGAGCAGGATCAACACGAAGTGAGGGGATATAAGAAGTGTAACATGGGTAATCTCCTCAGTTCCCGTTTGAATTACAGCATTGTAGTTATGAGTCACAGCAGGTGATCTGTTTATTGCTTTATTGTGATGTTATAAAGAGGAGTAAAATGGGCTGTGGTCCCTGTGGCTCCTTTCTATAAGAGGTAATGATGGAAAGCACTTCACGACGTAACCAAAACAACACGCCCGACGTTCAACCCAGGAGCCTAGCAGCAGCCAGGCTCAACATCTGGGCCTCTCCATTGGACGCTTGGATATTTAGGTTAACGACAAGTGAATGGATGTCAACTTCACGGAGCCTCCGAGGAAGTAGAAAGAAATGGCAGAGTTCATATTCAAGACAGTGTGGCTAATTAAGCTGGGAATGAACCCAGAAACGGGTCAACCCCCTTCTCTGTCCTGATAAACAGTTTTAAGTGATAACAACCTTCCATACAAGGAGGATTTTGTTATATCACCCAGTGGCAACGCACTGCACTGGTCCATCACATATCAGGTATATAATACATTGTATACTGTGTACCTTTGTAGCATTTTACAGCTTTCAGTTCCTGCTTCAAAGACGTATAAAACACCTTGTGGTGCCCTGGAGTCTCATAAGTCTGCAAAGTGGACTTATATGTCAACATCTCAAGTGTGGTCAAAAGCAGCTGTAGTACTATAACATCAAGGCTGGTTCAATTAATCTGCAGATTATATTTTCACATCTACAAAATGTCAAAATAAATGTGAAAAATGCTTATCACAAAATCCCAGAGCCCAAAGTGATGTTTTTAAAATGGTTCTTTTGTTCAACAACAGTCCAAATCCCAAAAGGAGCAAATCCTCACATTTCAGAAGCTGCTACGAGAAAATGGGACTGAAACAATTGGTTACAGCCTCCATTGCTCAGTGTACAATGACGCAGCTAAAAACAAAAGTGCAATGCTTAGACTGACAAAGTTGGCTCGGGTCCTTCAGGGGGCAGCTGTAGTGTGTTCCCTGTACAGCCCGTGCCGTCGCCTTATTGATAATCATTGGCAAAGCACAAATCTACAGCGGTATTCTGTCTGTACGCAGCACAACACTGGGTGTGGTAGTCAGAGGGGCACACACAACCTGTAAACACCATCAAACAACAACAGTTGTATACTTTACTCTAATTTCTTAACCTGTTCACTCTGTAGCCACATTTAGGTAATTGTGTTTTTTAAGGTTTGTTACCAATGTCTTCTTGGAATAACAACATATCTAACTAAACCGAAAAACATAGTATGGGGTCCCAGGTGATCTAGAGGTTTATGCTCCTAAGAAAGACACAAACTTAAACAACACCAATACTGTGATGAATATGAAAAAAGGGGAAACATAATCAAAAGGCCTTCGCTCAACAGTGTAGCTGTTAAACATTAAGCAGCCACCAGCCTCTCACCCAGCCATGCACTGCTCTTACTAGCCTTGGGGTCAACTCTGGTTTAAAGTTGTTTCAGTCACTGTTGCTCATCTTCAGTGTAATCTGTTCATCTAGTGGCAGTATCTTTACACCACAACGACCACCACAGTGATTTTAAACTGCCATTTGTGCTGGTTAAATACACAAAAGAGATCTGTGGCAGGTTCACAGTCCAAAAGGTAAAATCACCAAAACTGACATATAAAACAATCGTAACGCTGAAACAGTTAAAAGTTGTAGTTACTAAAAGAAGTTTCAGTTTATGTGTAAGTACGGAAAAGAGATGGAGCAAATTGTGGTTGTTGTGGGAACTTTTGTGGTTGTTCAAAGGTCAGACCTGAGACCTAAGACAGTGTGAAGGGTCAAAGTGCAAGAATTGAAGGGAGAAATGAGAAGATTAAAGAGGAAGAGGTGAAGGGACTTAGAAGACGTAAAAGCATGCCAATTCTAGTAAATTCAGAGTTTTCTGCTCAAAAAGCCACTTTAGAGTCCTGAAAATACTAAAAGAAGCTTCCAACCTCTGGATCACTTTATTTCTAGCCACATATAGATCTATGGTACTTAAATACCGGCGCTGCCTTTTTCACCATGACCATGACCATGTCTACATACTTACTTATTGATATGGCCCTCTACAGCCAGAACTGCATGTCCTATGTCCTGGTGTTGTCATACTTCCATATCCACTCACACACAGTAAATTGTCCTCAGCCACAAAAAGTGTGGTGGTGGTCGTCCAACAGGCACACTGGAGATATCTGTTACAGCTGAAAGTGTGAGGCTTGCAGAGTGACCAGGTCACTGGGTTTTCTAACTCAGCGACTTGGTTCACCCTCTGGACAGGTATAAATACACACACACACACACACAGGGCTCCAGGTTAAAAGTAGGACAGTTGGTTAAAGGATACGTTTATGCCAACTGTGTTGCTACTCCTCTTACATATCTCTTGCTGATGCATCAGTCAGTACAGCTGGAGATATCAGGGCTCTTTTCCTGCAGCCATTCATCTTTTGCAGCATGAAAAACAACATCCACGCCTGTGAAACTTCCCCTGAGGTCAATAATCCATCATAATAAAGACGATGCCTTACTCTGTGTGTATGTTTTATCATTGTCTCGTTGTGTCGGAGTCACACTGTCTTTTGTCATTCACCTGAAAGCAACAAAAGGAAACTCAAGACTCAAATAATCCCTTAAAAACGTGCAATTTCTTACACCCATGTGGCGTCTTTAAACTCAAACAGCAATATGAAATATGAGAATTCAGGTTCTCTTTCTTAACGTCTTGTCTTCATACAGAAAAAACACACACGCTGTACTTAAACTCCACATCTTTAAGCAAAGTGGCTTCAAGAGAATTTAGTTTATCTAATTAATATGCAGTTTAATGCAGCAAGATCTTCCAAAATCTAACCAGGCCATCTAGTCTATAGGGACAACCTCTGGCGTAAGTGTGAGGTTTCTATTGTGTCAGAGTTCTTGTGCTCATGTGACAACAATCTACCATTTACATAACGGTTTACATAAAATATACATAAAGAAATGTCTTGTGATGCCACCATCCCTGTGTTGGTCACATGCATTTTATCATTTTCATCTGTAGTGATTCCTAAAGAAATACCCATGATTCATCACACATGCTGTGCTGTTAAAAAGGGAAAATCCACCCGAAAATATCTATAGCTCAGTTTAATTTGTGAATTCGAACGTTTCTCATTAAGCTGGACAGCGAGGAGACAGACAGTGGCGATGACGTCTCCCAAAGACAAATCCTGGAGATGCTCCACAGACAGGGAATAATGGAACAGCTGCTTGGACAATGGTTACTATACTGGGATGTGGGGGGAACATTTATAGCAGTGAGACTTGGGTGTAATATCTTCTCAATATACAAAAACCTGAAAGAAATGTACTGTTTGTGAACTCCAAATATATCACCTGATAACAGCATCAACCCCCAACTTCAGGGGTTTTCAAAGTCTGAGACTGTGGGCCTCCCCTCGGACAAAGCTTGGAAAAAGGCAACCCCGCACCCTGGCTTTACTTGCTTGGTTTCGCTCAATTCCTGGATACCTATGGGATCATGATCATATTAATTGATCCCATAGACACTCAACAACTGAGCCGTGATATCCTCATATTGCTGTTCGGCAAAACTTCAGACTACATCAAATGAAACATGAAAATGGTCTGTCCTGAGGCATTTATAAGTTTCTGAATCTGGGAAAGTTGGAAAAACTGTTAAATTCCCTTAAATTCTCCTTAACCAAATCACACACATTTAGACTTTTCTATGTCATCTCCCTTTGATGAGTAAGGTAATTTTTTTAATATTTATTTTTTACTTAAATTCACTGAGCCTTCCCTGAAACTGTTTGGAGGCCCCCTTGAGAGGCCCGTCTCCCCCTTTGAAAACCACTGCCCTAGCTGATAAGCTCATTTCTGAGAAAATGATAATCTTGTAGACAAAATGGCAAATATTCCAGTTAAAATCAGTGGGAAAGTATCTATATCAACACCATCACATTTAAATTGTTCATGTTCAAGTGTGATTCCAGTACACTGCCATCTCTTTATTCGCTCACTTGACATGGCATGTCTGGGCTTGTCACTTTCTCCCTGGGACATTTGCACCAGCTGCTGTAAAGTGTCAAACTCTGTATATGTACTGGGTCTGCAACTACTTCATCAAGTAAGCAGGGGGGTAACAAACTTATTAATGTATCTACCAGTAATTCAAGCTCAAAGAGTGGCTGATTAGTAGTTTAATGTTTTTGTTTCCAAGTTTAAAATAAAGTGTGTATAACCAAAAAAGATACTGTGTGTGAGGAGTATTTTATAAAAGCTGGGTATGGGTTAATGGAGACCCTCATCAAATATCCTCCACTGTTGTTCATAATGACAGAACATGGTTGGTATGGCAACACAACATCCTTAATGCTCCATGTCCACGTTTAATTTTACCAGTAATTCAAAATGTCAAATAACATCAGTCTCTGTCACAAGTATCTGGCTAACTGGGCCAATCCTGCCTGTTGAAATAGCCTCCAGGACTCCCAAACCCGACAACGTACCCATCAATCATCCAAGAGTATTTTAATGAGCTGAAGGCAACATTTGGGCTTTAAGGGCCTTGTGTAGTGTTGCTCTGCTGCTGCTGCTGCTGCAAATGAGGGAAAGAAAACATGGGTCACACTGCTTTGAACTGGAGATGACCTCCTATTCCAGCTCTAATATCAAAGTCACACACCACTGCCTGCTAATGGCTGATAAGGTTTGGATTAACACCAGCACACACAGATCTCTGCTTACACCTGTCACTATGGCAGTAAAGGGGCATACTATAACTCCATCTCAGGCACAGGAAACCGACTCCTTGGCATCTCCACATACAGCCCAGCTCTTGTACTGGACGTGCATCACTTGCATCCTCCAGGCGTCGGCCACCTGCTGCTAAGCCTTTGCCCCACAGGTGACCTTGGTAAAAAGGCAACTTTCCGTCGTGACCTTCTCCAGGCGAGCCAGACTGATAGCTGATGCAGCACTCTTAACAAAGAACCCCGCATGCAGCAAGCTTAGGTATTTTTGAATCTAGCTTGGCCACAAAGAACAACAGAGCCCGTTTTACTGCTCACTCACAGTGACCACAGTGAAATCCCATACATCCTGAAATTGTAACTTAACATTAGTAAATTAATCAGATTATTAATCAACGTTACACTGGGTCAAAATGATGTCCATCCAGCTGCTTAGGGTGCCACCAGTAGAGCTGAAAACATCCAACGGCCGGACGGGGAACTAGTAACATACAAAACAACGGCTAACGTTAGCAGGCTAGCTAGTTAGCATGCTAGCAAGTTGGTTACCACTACACGGGAGCAATAACGACTTTCCTTTGGGTTGTGACACATAACACTGGTAGGTATTTTGGGGGTAAAAGCACATAATAAAATGTATCGGATAGACAGACTCGGACAAAGAGCTGGTAGCTGATTAGAACTTACTGGCAAGCTTAAGGTTCGAGCATCCCGACGAGCTGCTGCCGGAGGCCTGCGGGACCCCGGACTTTCCTGTGCTGCTCCCCACGGCAGCGGCTGATCCGGTGGACGCAGCGGCAGTTCCTGGCACACCTGGCGGCTCAGCAAACGAGCTGGTCCTGGGCCGCCCGCTGCCGCTCATATCTCTGTGCAGGGGTCAGGGTTGTTTTTTCACTATTTTCAGCCAAGCGACTATTAATTATGAATACCCGGCAGCGAATAATCTTGGAAAGACACACCGAAAAATACCGCTCCCGTTGCCGCCGGCTGTCTGGGCTGATAGCTGTTGCTAGACACCTAGAAACAGACCGCTCGCAATGCCACCTGGGAGATGAAGTTCAAAGTAGCTGTTGCTCGCGTTTGCTGCCAAGGCTTTCACAAACCAAAACAACTACAAATTTAAAATGACTTAACAGTGGATGTAGGCCAAAGAATTAGCAACAGTCACAGTATGTATTACCATTAACATGAAAGGCTGAACATTTTAGTATTCAGATACAAATCCCAGATAAATCACTGACTTTAAACCTTCTTAGTGGCAAGTTGCCCACCACCATATCCTAATAGTGCAGAGATTATTTTTACATTTTTACAGATTAGTGTAGCTAGCCTATGAAGCACTTTGTAAACTACTTTGAACTTTTACTGCTTGTAAAATTATACTAGAAGTAACAATATGAATGCAAATGAAAATAAAATACTTAGTTATTACTTACTAAATAACAGGTTTCGCATTGTGATAGTTTAAATCTTAAACTATATTTGCTTTAAATGAAGGGCTTTTCCAAAATCTTATTTTCAGTATAATCAGTGATATGATGTGATGATATGAATACAACATGTTGACTGGTAAAAGCTTCTGGGTGGGTTTATTTGTGACTTTGAAGTGGGCAGGCAGTTGTCATCTTCAGTTTCCCCCCGTGTTGTTGCGATACGGAAGTCTCTCTGACAAAGTCCCCTTACCTTAGCCCACCTCTCACCCAATATGACCTGAATCTAAAATGCTGCCCTAATCCAACAAGCACTCTTAACACTGAGATGCTTGATAAAAGCCAGCTGGAGAAGTACTCAGTGTTTGGTTCAGGGATTTGGGGGACTTGCCTGGTGGGTCAACGTGGCTGCATCTGTAGATCCTGTTCCATTAGTCTACAGCCAAATTTGTTCAAATAAGGATGCATCAGCTATTCTTTTTTTACCTCTTCCACTGCCATTTTGGAAAGAGATTGCAATAAATCAGGGAGTGGAATTGAAGTTCTTTGATACTTTCTGTATGAGGACTGATGAATAAGACATAACATTTGTTCAAACCTTTAAAGACAATAAAACAAAAAAAATCAGGGATGTGAAATAAATTCAAAGACATAAGATATTGTGTTAGATCTTTAATATTTTCAATATTTAGTTTTTTTGTTGTTTAGAAATATTGCACATGGTCAACATGCCTGCTTATGAGATAACACTCACCTCGCTCATCCTAAAATTCCTTCTCCAAAGTAAGGACAGTTTATTTTGAAGCACAATCATACAGTGTACACGCATACATGTGTGTGTATGCAAATATGTCTGTGTGGGTGTGTGCACGCGTGCATGTGATTGCACATGCATGCAGATGGACACTTTACAGCCCTAACCCCAAAGAGATGTGAATTGATAGTCTTGTATTACCTGTAAGTATTTATATATATATTTATATATTTTATATCCTGAATATATATTTCATATATATCCTGAATCAACTGGGTTTGATAACAGTCAAGATGGCGCACAAAATAGTCATGGTGACTATAAAAATACTGTCTCTAGATTAGAATATAGAATGTAGAATACAATGAAAAATATACTATTGATAATGTTGCTGTGTGGAGAAAGAACAAGAGGTTGGTTGTGTTAACACACTACCTGCATGTGCCAAAACATACACACACCCAAACACAGACCTAAATGCACATATATGGAAATACCAGTATATATTTTTTTTTCACACATCCAACTGTATACAGAGAAACAAAAGAGATACCCATAATAAGAACTACCCCCACTCTTCACCAAGGAAGCAAAGAGCCAAAAAGTGCTATTCAAAAATTCTCTTTGACTTTTAGTAAGTTATACCTCCTATCTCTTCAACAATAACAATAATTGTGATTCTTTTTTGTTTTGTTTTATACCATAGTTAAAGATAGTATCACAACAGCTCATTCCTCTCACTGACTCACTGCACTGGATTTAATATCTATGGCACAGAGCCTTCCCCCGAAAACAAAATAACCCACCCATTTCCAAAAAAATAAATGTCCTATTGCACCATTTGACGGGAAAGGATAAAGTGTCGAGAAGAGGGGGAAGAGGGGAGGGCTCCAGAGACTGCCGTCCAGGGCTGGTCTAGGATCTGCTTTCCCTGAACTAACCCTAACCAGAGCCATCCTGAGCTACATAGCGCTTGACCCAGGACCAGTGCTTAAGGGCACTTTCTAACAACACTTGAGGGGTTGAGGGAGACGGACTGAAGAGGAATGGGTTGAATGGAGGGGAAAAGCAGGGAGGACACGGGGAGGAAAAAGGTGGTTGATAACATACAGAACAAGGTTATTATTTTTTCTACTAAAACAATCTCTAAAAACAATACTTTCCTGATTTTACTTGCGGCGGTCCATTATGAGAAGGGCCGCACAAATTGTGCAAACACCTGATTTCTGCATTTTACAAAACAACAAACACCCCTGCTCCCCCACTTTGTGTCTGGCGAGAAATCGTAGAGGAGGGGGGGGTAGGGGTGGGGGGTAGGGGGGAGAACTGCCCCAGGTACAATTAAAAGTAGGGGGGCCACAGACTTATTTTGTCCCCTTCTTTGTCCAAAGTTTTTTTTTTTTTGTTGTGATTTTTTTACGCTGGAGAAGAAACACAATAGAGCCACGAGAGAAAAACAGGCCACGGTAAAACTGGTTATTTCCACGGCAACGATAACGAGAGAAAGCAACATTATATCCACTGGGAGATTCAGAGAAGTTTGGTTAAAATTCTACTTTTTCTCTCTGTTGGTAAGCTTGTCATGTTGTTGTTGTTGTTGTTGTTGTCGTCCTTATGTACTATGATTATCTGTCTTCCTATTGTTGGAATATGAATCTTCCATCCATTGATCATCATCCAGTTTCTTCTTCTGCCTTTTCTCTGTTGCGAGCCGGTCAGTGTCAAACTGTTGATTCTTCAAAGCCTCACAACCAATAGTCTCTTTACATAATCTCTTTACGGTGCCTGTTCACACAGGTTTTGGGGGTTTGGGGACCCCAACAGACATACAGACATATATAATCAGCTCCCGCCAATGAGCACTCAGTCTTTCATAATGGCAATAACTGAAGGTGCAAAGATTGGTCACACTACATCCCGACTCCTGCCTTCTTTTTGCTTTTCAGGAGCGAATAGGGTTCATGCTTTCAGTTTCTCTTCTCACTACAATCACTAAAAACTGTGCAGGCCAATGGCTTGGTCAGAACAGGTTTGACTATGTTTGTGTACGAGTGCTCACACTGCACAGATGTATCCATTCACTGCATGTATGTGTGCGTATAATGTATGTGCGTGCGCGTGCGTGTGTGTGTGTGTGTGTGTGTGTGTGCTGTCTGTCTTGCAGCATCGAGGGGCTGTGGAATATTAGTGGAGGTCGTTGGGGTTGTGTTTGTGTCCCGACCACTGTGCTGAGGAGTGGAAGGGCGAGAAGGAGGTCAAGTCAATGGCATCTGAGGGCTGGCTGGCTGGAAACAGCAAACTGCATCTGCACGATAAGTGACAAAGTGCCTTTGTGTGTCATGGTCCTTGGTGGCGGCTCCTGGGGGCCGCCAACCAAGAGTAACAGTCTGATTTGGTAAGGGTGTGTGCATGTGTGTGTGCATGTGGGTTTAAGTGGGATCATGTGCATGCTGGAGATTACATATGCACCATGGTTTGTGTGTATGTCTGTGTGTGTGTGTGTGTGTGTGTGTGTGTGTGTGTGTGTGTGTGTGTGATAGAGAGCGTGTACCACAGAGTTTGTGTGTCAAACTACTAACTATTGTACAAATGTGCTGAGAGCAGACCTGGGCAAAGTGTTAACTGAAATATTCTGGATACTTGGGGAAAAAAAGGGAAACGACACTAACAGAAGCACTTGACTCATCAGGGCTTGCATGTGATTCGTCCACTTTTGAGGCTTTTAAAAATGTTTGATTAGATGAATCAAGCGCACCTTAAGTAGTTTGAATATTTGACCATATTCAAATGTATTTATGCCCAGGTCTGGTGGCGATAAGTGCCGGGAGAACGGATCCAGCTGGAGCCGTCCAAAGTACTGGTTCAACACATACAGGAACACTCTGCAGGGATGACACACTCCTCTCTCTTCTTCTCTGGATTTTTCCACTTCGTCATCCTCTCCAGCTTAGGATCCCTCACTTTTCGGCTCCTCGGGGCTCCGGCCTTTGTCTCCTTGCTGCTCCGCCCCTCCGTCCTCCCGGGCTGATTGATTGAAAGAGGAGCTGTGGGGCGGGGCGAGGTTGGCTTCGGCTGACCCTCCAAGCTCAAAGGTCCCGGGCGTGGCCGTCTGCATGATCTTCTGACGGACCTCGCGGATCTTAAGCTGCAGACACACCTTGGTGGGGAAGGTGTCTGAGTAGCGCGCCTGGAAGGCTGCGGTGGCCTGAGCTGGAGAGAGTGAGAGAGGATGGAAAGAGGAGGGAGGGGATCAAATCAAGTAATACCATACATCCTGAACACATAAAAACACACAGGACATAGGAACAGGACTAAAATAAAGATTTTCTCTAAATGGTTTAATGGTTGGGATGGTAGTTCCCTCCAATATGTGAGTATTACTTTTGAGCTAAAATGAGGGAACAGACCCTTTAAGCTGTTAATCACAGGAACCATATATATATATATATATATATATATACACTACCGTTCAAAAGTTTGGGGTCACATTGAAATGTCCTTATTTTTGAAGGAAAAGCACTGTACTTTTCAATGAAGATGACTTTAAACT
>JAVQJL010016089.1:0-11687 GCA_036024295.1 Nannoperca obscura
AGAGAAAGGGGGGGGGGGGGGACAGGGTAGGATGAGGGGGTGTTGGACACAGGAGGGGAGGGTGGGGTGAGGAGGGGGGAGTGAAACTAGAGGGAAAGATAGTGATGCATGCAGGGATGGAAGGGGGATACCAAATCCCAAAAATTGAATAAGTGGCTTCGCTTGTGTGATTTTGCCTCAATGGTCAGTCTTTTGGCGGTTGCCTGTGGTGCCCCCCCACCTGCTCCCCAGTCAGCCCAGTTGGTCTAACTAAAGGACACACACACACACACACACACACACACACACACACACACACACACACACACACACATTTGAGGAACTTCATGTAAAAGTTCATGAACCTTCAATAAAAGGTAAAGTGCTAATTTCATTAATGGATTAATCCTTTTTTTTATTACACAGGAGACAAGACAAAGTTGAAGGCCATCCTAATAACCACGAGATGGGAGACCTCAGTTGTGTCAGTGGTCGCCATTGTGTTTGTTTACTTGTTTGTTTGCTCTCAGCTGGGAGCGCAGGATGAGACCCAGAGGATCAGAGCTCTCTTTGCAAAGACAAGTGTGTTTCGACAGCGTAAACACTCTCTTCCTCTGCATGGTGCGGACCCCATTCAGCACAAGTAATTACACTGTCCCCTTTTAATCTATTCACAGTCTCTGTCTGAGAGGTGTTCCTTAAAATAGGGCACAAAGCACACACAACCTTGTTTAGTGGTTAGTTACTGATTAGCACCAAAACTGTTGCAGTTCATTTTCCTGCTGCACCTTATTGAGCTCCTCAGCGATGCTTTTCACTTTGTCGTTTGTCTCCGAGTTAGCAAACAGATTCCCCGCTGCTCAGCTCTGTGTCTTTACAACTCTCCCCCCAGCCCCTTTTCTCATCAGAGGATGTGAGAAAACAATAGGGCTAATAAAAGAAGCAGAGAGATAATTACAGCACGCTGATGAAGCTAGCGCTCCTATGCCCCGACCATAAATACCAGCAGTGTGAAATGGGATATGTGGGTGACTTTGGGGTCTTTTTATGCGCTTTCCTGTGCCAACAACGGCAACTTACTCTTATTCCCATGTTTGTCCGTGTACATGCCAGGGTGAATCTGGGATCTCTGTGTTAATGACTCTATCAGGCCCTGATGCCCAGAGGCCCCTGCTGAGGGAATAGATCCAGGGGGATTGGGGTGTTAGAATGTAGCACAGGAGGTGTCAAAGTTGGGTTGGGGGCGCTGTGTGTGTGTCCAAGTATGTGTATGTGTGTAAGGCGGGGAAGGGGAGGGGGGTGGGTTTGGGCATATTGTCCATGGTGCTCACCCCTGCGGGAGGGGCTGAATGAAGTTATTTCCAGGCCCCTGTCCATCTGTTACCGTGGCAGCAGCAGTGACCAAGGTGTTGCCATGGCGAGGTGGACACAAAAAGGCGTGGCGTGGGAACGGGTCCAGGGGTCAGGAGTGAGGGTCAGGGGGTCAAGGGTCACAGCCAGCTGGACAGCACACAAGAGGAGGCCAGGGTGAGAAAAGAAGGAGGGTCGGTTTTCTTTCTCTTCTCTTCTTTCTTCTCTGGGTTTATGCTCGGGAGGGAGACGTCCGAAGAGTGGACACCACTGGACATTAACATTGAACTGAGGCGGTGAGATGAAAAAGGGAGAGGGGTTGTAGAGGGTGAAGGGAGTGAGAAGGGCCATGGGGTTCACAGAATGGGGCCCCCTCAACACCCAGGCTTTGGGAGGCTCTCCCGCATTAGGCCTTATACTTACTGGTGTCTAATCGCGCAGAGCATTTGACAGGCAATTGACTCTGGTCAATGTACACGCAAATGCGACTATTGAGAGGATGTGGACGGCTGCATGTGCGAGTGTGTCTGTCTGTGGGGCCGCAGCCCGACCAGTGAGACCCACAGAAAACAAAAGGCCATTCCACAACATTTCATCCCCGTCATTAAAGCTCAAAACTGCTCACGGACAAT
This sequence comes from Nannoperca obscura, assembly GCA_036024295.1. Lineage (NCBI taxonomy): Eukaryota > Metazoa > Chordata > Actinopteri > Centrarchiformes > Percichthyidae > Nannoperca > Nannoperca obscura. Next base: position 1,962 of record JAVQJL010016089.1, read on the forward strand.
GAGACAAACTGAAGGGGGGTGGGGGGGGCAGTGAATCAATATTTCCCCCAACATGGGAAAACACATTTTCTAAATGTTCTTACATTTTATATTTTTACTTCGAACTTCTCTACCATACATCTAGTTTAATCTGCAGTCTTAGCCTGTTTCTGTAGTTTACTTTGTTGAGTTGAAAGACAAGAGCCGCTATTTTAAAAGTTAAGCAACTATTTGATTAAAGTTGATCATTATCAATTGAGGTTCCTGTTTTCTTGGCAGAATTTGTGAAAATAAATAAGAGTTTGTTCTACAGGAAGGACTGAGTCACAGACTGAACTACTCACATTTAAGGATTTTATTTTTGCTTTGACATCTTTGACATTTGCAACGCAAGGATCCAGGATCTTAAAAGGATGTGTACATTGATGTGCGTCCATTTGGGCACGAATACATATTAAACATTAGGCACTGTTCGAAAATGTGAATAAAATAAATATAAAGTGTATGAGAAATTATTGTGTCGCTTAATCTACAGGTGTTTATAGAACGACCACACAGGTTTTAGTTACGCTGATGACTTTTAACTGTCACTTTTTACTTTGTCATGAATACTAAGTTACAATGACCTTTTCTCCACAATATCACAAGTTTGGCTTTGATGATAGGGCTGATTATCTCCTGGTGATCACTGACGCAGAATCTCCAATGAAGTGTAAAGATTCACAACATTAGACTTCATTGTGGTGTCACAATGTTTAATGCATTTACAAATAAAGAATGCACACATGACCATATATACCCATTGTTAAATTGGGTTTATCATTCATCTTCATAAAGCTATAATATTAAAAGAAATGAGTCTAACTCTTACTCTGCTACAACTGCAAAAACTGTTTTGTACAGATGTTTTAAATTTTGAATTCTTCAGTTTGTGATTTGAACCTTGTACGACGATATGATACAATACAATAAACTAACTACACTATGACTGAATCCAAGCAGTTTGATCCAAACTTCTCAGAAGCCAGCATCATTATCAAATGTGCAAAATAAAAAAGTGACCTTTTATTTTTATGTCTGGAAGATACTTATTGTACTAAAAACCCTTTTTATTCACCATGACACCATATTATAGTCTCTATATTGGAAGAGGTAAGGTGAAGCTTCATCACAGCTGGATCAATCGGCTCAAGTTGTGCTGAACAGCAGTGCGGAGCGAGAGATTGAAATGTCCACCTGCCCCGTAGCAAACTGAACCTCGAGCCGCATCAGTGGATAACACATTATGACAACGTGGATAAGAAGTCGCTTACAATGCAATTACACACACAAGAACACACACACAGACTCGCACACATACACAGAGTAAACACACAGGGCCCCTTAATGGTAGCTGGGATGAAGGGAGTGCAGGATCCATACTCCTCCACAGCCCACAGTAATAGGATTAGGAGCAGCCTCGGGAGGACATGGCAGCCCAAGTCCAACGCTCCGTTTGACACCTTTTGTCCACAAGCCCCGAGACGCAGATCACAGCAAAAGGATGAGGGACAAAGGCTTTTGAACGTTGTGTTGTAGCTACAAATATACCCTGATGGGAGAACGCTGAGTTCCACAGCAGATAAAACGAACAGACAGCGATTTTGACAACTCAATCCATTTTTTTTAAAGATGGATCAAATGTTAGAGAAAACCTGCCTTCCTCCTTGTAAATCAATACAGTGTTGATTACTGGTGAAGGCGAAATCATATGACGTTTATTTTTAATAAGTTATCAAAAAGATTTTATTGAAAAAGAATGAAATCCAAATGATCTTTTGGAGGGAAAATGTTATGATGCCACAGGCCTCGAGCAACGTTTCACAATTCAATTTAGTTTCAAAGATTTTCCTAAGAAAGTTATATTAATTATATTGATACAAGTATATTTTTATCCAATAGCACAAACTAGTATTTTATGCTTTGTCTTAATTATTTATTCTTCTTCACTTGTAAGAAATTGCAAAATTACAAACGTTTTTTCTTTTATTCACCCATCGTGAACTGAAAACAATGTTATCTGAATAGGATTTATTTTGCAGTAATTGAAAGTGTTGTTTGGATTTTCTGCTTGTAAAGTTTGTTATATACTCTATATCTACTGGTCAATTTTAAGAACAGATTGTTTTTTGAGCCTTTTTTTCTCATGGAACAAGTAAACAGAACTGTTGCTATTAAAACTCACATAGAAATCACAAACATGAATTTGGTTTTGAACCCAAACTTTACAGCTGGACGTACAGTTATGTAGCTACAGCCTCCAGCCTCCTCAGAAGTGTAGGTAAACGTTGGAGCCACAGGATTGATTAGCTTGGGCTGCTTGTGTTCTGCTTTGTGATGCCAGAGTGAAGTTGAGAGTGAAGACAATATTAAAGACGTTGCAGACGCATCGAGCAAAGTTACCTCCACTGCAGACCTCACTGTGATCCCAGCTCCGTGTCACAGTGAATGAAACAGCGTAAGCAGTGTTAAGTGTCAGTAATGAGACACGGAGAAGTTGAAGTTACCTGTAGAGAAACAGAAGTAGTTCATAGAAGTATGGTCAGAGCTTAGTATGGTGTCACTAAGTGAAGTAAAGAACGTAAACAGAGGTGCTGTGGGGAATACAGTAAAGTTAAAGCTGGCTGAGCCTCTGGTGGTCCCGTCTGCTGCCTGAGGTTTAAATCCAGCTCATGTTTTCACACCTTTGTATTTAGAATTTACACTTTGGACTGAATCATAAAATAGGTATTTACTCTCAGTTCTCAGTGGGTTTTACCTACATTAGTGTATGCTCATAGATCTTCATTTGGCAGATATCTAAGACATACTGTGATCCTGTGATCCTGAGATACTGTGATCCTGAGATACTGTGATCCTGAGATACTATGCTACTGTGTGTTTTTATTGTCTTCAAACCATATAAAGTTGCTTCTGAATTTCGATTGGAGCCATTTTGGAATGAAGCCCTTCAATGCTAATGATAAAGAGATAAAAGGGCTTGCGTCGTCTTTACGTTTTGTAAAAAAAGAAACCACAATTGCATTTTAGTTTCTGCTGAATTGATATTCGTGTGGCTCTGTTGCAGTGAGAGCAGGCAGCAGCAGCTCGTCCTCAGTTCTAGCGATTATTGACATTCCTAACGATCTCCTCACATCCCGTGCCATGGCGAGGTGACACAGAGATTCTCTGTCCTCTCCCTCCCCAGTGCACTCTGGGAGACCAACCAAAAGCAGTTTTACGACCAAGAGCCGCTGACGCTCACTTCCTGCCAAGGAATCAGAGAGGCGAGGTTCAAAGTGATCAGCAGCACACATACCAGCACACGTGCAGTGAGGAACACACATAAGCACGTAAACACAGTCAAACCCTGGCACACGTGCTTTAAGATCAGACTTCATGCTTAAACCTGCACCGATCAACATTTTAATCTCTTCTAAAACCCTGATCTTGCAAAATTCTGACAATGGATGTTTGGAGAAATAACAGCCAACAGGTGGAAGTAACAAATCCATGCCTGTTCTCTGGGTGCTGCCTAAAGGCGTCGTGGTAAACGCAGAAGATGTAGACGTGACAGGTTGAAGAAAAAGAGGCGATTACAGCACCTTTTCACAACATTAGAGACCTACAGTAAAGAAGCAACAGAAGGAAATGAATTCATTTGTTTGCTGATAAACCCAGAGACAGATGAAAGGATAATTACAACTCTGTGTTGTAGAGACATTATTTCTGGATGTGTGAACATCCCAAAACAGCTGTCAGTTACAACAGTATATCCATAATCCACATATCCATAATTCAGTCAGAGAAACTTAACCATTCATAGCAGTTGAATATATTGTAAGTGGTCAGATTGGATGCAGCTTTCCAAAATGATGAACTGTTATTTTAATTTACTGAATCTTAATTACAGGAACATACCTACCTATCTACAGCGCACTGCTCTGACTCACTCTTACGCCACGATAAACCTCTGAGATGTCTCTTTTTGTTGAGCCTGGTTGTTATACTGAGCAGGTGAGCAGGTTCTCTTATAAACCAACAGAGATGGCTGTGGTTGCTGGGAGATTCATGTTGCACCTGCAAAACCTCGATTGTCTCGGGTAGATTACATACGATTTACTGACTCTCACGTCACTGGCAAATTCCAGCTTTAGTATTCAAATACAATGAGCATGTCAGCTGCATGCGTTGGGTTTCAGTCCTGTGTTACATATCCACAGCAGACCTGAGAACAGCTGTTTCTTATTCAAACTGATCATCACTGTTGAACCCCCATTCAACACACATTTAAATTAGACTTTTCTGTTCATCCTTCAGCACAATGTTCCTTTTTAATGATATTCACTGATTCAAATCAACTAAATCAAACATTGTTAATAACTTTACATTTTCAACTATTTTCAGTCAAAGTTGATGCAAAATTTTGCAGTTAAATCTCTTGGAGTTGAAAATCTGTGCGGATTGTTTGCTCTGATCACATGCAGCAGCACTGGTGATGTCTACGGATACTATTTTCTACTCAGTACAGTCAATACAGTAGTCACATTTCATATTCCTACCTACGTATGTAACAGGGCACTTACCACCAATCACAGACATCTTTCATCATCTTCATCAGAGCTTAAAGTGTCATTTTCTCCCCAACATCAGACAGGCTTCACCACAGTACAGCTCTAATGGGTCCTTGAAGAAATGATTTAGATAATTAGATTATACATTTTTAAACTATTATTTATGTCCAATGTTGTTTGAGCACTATCATACAGTATCACATCATACATCTCATTCAAACCTGAGGGCTGCGGGGTTGAACTGCAGTTCTCTGCGACCTCACACGTAAAAAAAATATTCAGAGCAGTTTATATGAGTTAAAATGATACAAACATTTTTTTGAGGCCTTTCAGATATGAAAACATTTGATATTTTAAATATGTGCTTCTTCTACCTATTTTATCATACGTTTCCTCAAATCATACGTTTCCTCAAATAGACATTAGACAAATATAACAAATTATTGGATGTTTCATGTCCAAGACAGAGTGCAGTTTCCTCAGTGGTGCATGTTACACTTAAGAACATGCAGTTTCACCAAAAGATGTAACTTGAAATATATTATCAGAACAAGTTCTGGTAGATTTTATTGCATTGCATCTCTGTGTTGTGTGTGGTGAGGCTCCACATGTTGCTTTAAACTTCTTGACATACTCGCTCCCTCTTCCCAGAGCTGAAAGAGAGGCTGACGAATCAATAAGAGCGATGAAAAAAAGGGGGGAAATGGTCTGAGTGGCAGAAATGTCTGAATAAGAGCCAGTGGTTGGAATTGATCACAATGGAAAAGCTTCAGAGAAAGAAAAGCCTTCAATTTCAAGGCAAACAGTCAAAAAACACCCCCAAAACCAAAAAAAGGTTGTAATAAAAAAAGTTTCTGTCTGTGTGTGTGAGAAAGTATGAAAAAAAAGAGCGGTGCATGTGATTATGGGATGAGGGCCGGACAGCGGCCAGAGGCCAGCAGGGCAGCCTGCAGACAGACCCAGAGAAAGACACTTTTACCTTGAACTCCAATCGTCCTGTCTCTGGGGCGGGGTCAGGTATTGAAGCCGGGCCTGACAGGGTCAGGAGGGGACAAGTGGGGGAGACATGGGGAGACATGGGGAGCAGGAACAGAGGCTGCCTCTGGGGTCGTGGGGTGCTACCCCCGTGGGGGGCCAGAGAATGTGGGGGCAGTGGGGGGAGGATAGGTATTGGCAGATTTTCATGGGGTGCAGATGCTCAATATGCAGATGTCTAATCGAATTGTGTGACGATGAATTGGTTCCCTCTCCTGATTTGCATCAGGACAATCCCTGGCAGTGGCTCCGGGGTCAGCGCAGCTCCCCCGGACAAAATGAGCAGCCGGCTGCAGACGCCCCCCAGAACGTGTGAACTTGAAGTAGACTTTATTCAGCGACAAGGATATTGATTGATTCAAATTTCTGTCTGTCTGTCTGTCTGGGAGTTCATGTGACATCTGTCATTCCAGCAAAGACGTTTCTCAAAGTTTGAAATGGAAAAAACATTTGTTGTGTTTTGGTGTTTAGCTTTGCTTTAACGTGAGTGAACAGGTTCAGTGTTTTGCTCAAAAAACCTAAACAGGACACTCATATGCTGCCACTTTACTGTCTTTACTGACAATTATGAAGAATAATTCACCTTGTAGTATAAAATTACAATAAACTGCCAGGACATGATCAAGATAAAGAAATAATTCAAAAGTGTTTAATGTTCATGTTTTGGAAGGGCTAATGCTTTTGTATTGAGTAACTTTCAAGCATAGATCTGTTAAATGATGTCCTACATTCTGGATGGACTCTTAACTTGTCTTCCACGTGAATCAGTTCTTTGAGCGGCCGGTTACAAAACAAGCATCCCTCTGACCAGAACGCAGCCAGCTCAGATTAAGAGGGGGGGAACCTCGAACACCCGAAGATAAAGTATCTTCATGAGTAAATGAATGAACTGAAAGCCACGAAGAAGACTCCCGAGAAACAGAGTGCAACTGGAAAACAGACAAACTTTGAAACACCACTGGAAATGGCTTTTAAAATGGAATGAATTACTTTCTGGGTATTAATAAGAATCTGAATAACGAATATTGCTGACACAACACCACTTGAATAATGTTTGCAAACTATGAACTGTCACCTTAGTTAAGTGTAAGTATAGTCCATTACAATTCAGTTGTGTCCATGTTGTTATACATTTTACACAGTAATGTTCACAACCTACATCATGGATCTACACAGCATCATATTCAGACACATCCACGTTTCACTTCATCTTTGTGTTTCAAATCATTGTTGAATTTCTACCTCTGCCTCTATGAGTTAATGATCATGTTTGATTTTGGCAACATGGAGGGAGCAGTGTTAACCCCCATGGTGCACCTTCAAAGGTCTTACATTCCTCAGCCATTACATGACCATAGAGAGCAATCACCACACCAAACGACCTCCTACCTGCAGTGTGACTCATCTATCACCATGTTGAACGTGATGGCTGCCAACAGACGCTGGAGGTTGGAGGCTTTTTGGAGTTTTTTCTTCAAACGCAGACCTGGTCAGGTTTAGGAAAAGCTGAAACACTTCATCAGACCTTTTCATACATCAGGTTCTGTCTCTCTGTGTGTTGGATGCAACAATTCCACCTTCACTCTCCTCAGAGCAGTGCTAAATCTGAATAATTAATTATTCCTCATCTCCAATTAACATCAAATATGTACTTGTTGTAGTTCATACAAACTGCATCCTTAAACCTGACTCTAGAGTAGAGAAGACGTTGCAGTGGTACATCTCATGCTGTCTTGAACAAGATGTTTGTGATTCCTCTGATAGATGCAACAGTTACATTTCTGTGCCATTTTGAATCAGCTGGTCTCCGTTCTCTGAAACTATCATCATACCTGCCACTTACAGTATACAACATCATGCAGGTGACCACTTACAAAAGTAGCTTAAATCTGTTGTATTGGAAACAAAACCATCATTGCTGCACATTGTTTTTTTATGTAATATTAAATTGCCACACAGCTGGAAGTACTCACTCCAAGTTATCAGTACCGCAGTAGATAAATCTTTCCTCAAAGGTTCTACAGATTGCTATAGTTTAATTTTCACATTTAATTGTCCTTGACCTGATCTGCCAAAGAGAACAGGTTCTTGGTAACATTGTGTATAATATCTGAACCATCAGTAAGGAAATGCTGGAGGTGTGAAAAGGATCTGGCAGCTGGTTTCTCTCACAGCTGAGAACGTTCAGGGTTCTGCTTCTCTCTAGTGGAAACTCAAGGAAAGACAGTCTAACAACAAGGATCAGAGCACTCCTCAGTAAACAGACCAACACTGTAAAACAGAGAGTCCAGTACAGTTCATCTAGTATCTAGTGTCCAGTACAGTTCAGCAGCTTGTTTATTGGACTGAAGGTCAGGGAAGTTCATCCATCACCTGTCACCTGTTTGGCCACTTTCAAGAAAAGACTAAAGACTCATTTGTTCCGGGAATGCAACAGCACTTAAATGACACATTGGTTCTATAAAGTTCAGCATATTGTACGTTATTATGGTAGAATGGTATTTTAGTTTGGATGTATTGTATTTGATAATGTACAAAGATCATCTGTTCTTAGATTTAATGCTCTTTTCTGCCATTGGCAGCGATGTTCTTACTTACAGCAGATTAATCTCTCACAAGTTTGATGAGACATCTTGTTGTTTTCCATCATGGTTCTATGCACTTTATGTAAAGCTCTTACTTGGAAGTCGCTTTGGATAAAAGCGTCTGCTAAATGCCTAAATGTAATGGAAGTTTGACATTGTGCTGTTATATCAACATGTGTAATCAGTAGAGTACTAAGTAACCCATAGTTACTGATTAAACATGGTGAGTTTACACCACAAAGTGTGAAGTACATGAACACGACAGATAGAAATTCACAAAATAAATGTAGAAAATACTATTCTGAGTTTAGGAGGCAGATTGATAGCAATGAGGAGTGTGGTAGTTTTAAACTTGTTTTAAACGCAGTCACAAAAATGCATCTTAAAAAGTAATTTTACAAGATGTAATGTTATACATTATATCATGTATGTATTGGGCGGCTGTGGGGTTGTAGGGTTCGTGGTTCGAACCCTGGCTCCATGTGTTGAAGTGTCCTTGAGCAAGACACTGAACGCCCAGGTCCTGATTTGGAAGTTGCTTTAGATGAAAGCATCTGCTAAATGTAGTGTAATGTATTATATTATTAGCAAACCTGAAGGCACTCAAACATTTACCAGAACAAGACACAAAGGGAAGGTTTGCTTCACTGGCAGCATTTTTGCAAGCAAGAGGCTTCAAGGATGAGAACCAAGGATTTACCAATGAGACTGGAGAACATCTAATATAACTTCCAATACAGAGAAGCACACAGCTGCATCTCTAAACTTTCACATAATCATAGTGAAAAACACTTTGTCTTCATCAAATTTATGTAAGGGAGGCTTAATGTTACTTTTATTAGTTCAACTAAAACTTTTTCTTTTAAATTATTGCAGTCAAATTGCCATGCAGAACTTTTTTCATGCACAAAATATTTGTCACATAGCAGATATTGTTCTCATTGATCATAATATAATACACATGACTGATCAAAGCCCTAAATATTATCCTATAATTATTACTTATTGTTTGATGTGCTATACTTTTAATGCTTAAGTAACACACATGAATGGCAAGCAAATCAAGCTCACTTAAGGATAATTAAGAGCTGAAGTGAGATAATAATGTCGACATGGTACTGTCCAGGAAATATCACCTGTATATGAACATAATAAGCCAAGAAGACGTTTCTTTTACAAAGCTATTGGCTGGCTGTTTTCTCCCCACTTCCAGTGTACATGCTAAGCTAAGCTAACCTTGTCTGGGAGCTTACTCTGCTCAGAGTTCACACTGATATCGACCTTCTGATCCAACTCCTCTGTGAGGAAACTGACTGTTCAGGTAATACATATATTCATATCACTGCAGCTGTAGTCACAGAGAAGAATGTGGAGTCAAAAAGAGCCAAACTTTAAAAGATGGGGACTTTATTGAAAAGCAAAACATCAGCACCAAAAGAAATATCAATACATTTGATCTTTACATTCCCCTTTAATAAAGCTTATAGTAGGACTGACTCAGGTGACCCCTGAGCCCCCCCCTTAGTTATGCTGCT
>JAVQJL010016090.1:0-19713 GCA_036024295.1 Nannoperca obscura
TGTCTTGACTCTATTTTCTATTCATTTCACAACGTATGGTGGTGAATAAGTGTGACTTTTCATGGAAAACACAAAATTGTTTGGGTGACCCCAAACTTTTGAACGGTAGTGTATGTTAGAGACAGGATTAATTAATTAATTTCCCGTGCTTCTCTACATATGGGCTACAGTGTTTTTATAATTTTTTATTCACCAATTAATTCCAGTTGTTACAATTTGCCCTTTTTGTTGATAAGCTGCTGTGAATGAAATTCAACACTTCCTGCAGATTGTTTGATGTGGGGAAAATTCAGGATGTGTTGAATGTTACTAACAGTCTATGGGTAGAGAAAGACGTCATGAGAGAAAACACAAAGAGTTGGTTGCTAAATGAAACAAACTTTCTGTAAAAAAAAAAAATTTGTATGAAATTGAAATTTGAATTTACAGACATTATGCTACAGGTGATTCCAATGTTGTTGTTTTTTTACCTGCACTTTATTTGCAATTTGCTCTATTTGAATACCAGCTTATATGGTATAAATCCTGACCTGATGCTGTATTATTGTTATTTCAAAGGAAACACGTGCGTTCATAGGATCTCCTTTATGCTTCTTCCAACTTGCTGTCTCCTGTCTCCTCTGCACTGGCAGGAACTTGCATGACAACACTATCAAACACTCAGCCTTCTTAAGTGCATCCGGCCAAATGAGGAAGAACATCGACTCTAATGGGAATGTGTCCAGTCTAATATTACGGTGTGCACTTTGTTCCTCACACAGACCTGCCCATCAAAAACAGCTACATAACATGGAGACACGAAGGACCGCTGCTTCCTTGTTACCATGCCAACCATTTATTTGCTTGTGTACGTGTGCAGCTTATGTGTGTACGTGTGTGTGTGCGCAGGTGTGGCAGAGCAGTTCGCCATTGCGGAGGCTAAGCTGAGGGCCTGGTCCTCTGTGGATGGCGACGAGTCCAACGATGACTCATATGACGAGGACTTTCTGCCTGCCAACGAGCCGACCACACAGAGCACAGGTACAGACACACACACACACAAATACAAACAGTGTACCTCTGCATCACAATAGCCGTGGTAAAGCAAACTCACATTAGTTTCCTTCACATTGTCCTCATATCCCATCACAAACCATCTTCCTCATCCCTCTCTCCCCCTCTCTCCCTCACTCCCTCTGTATCCTTCATTGTCCCAGTGCCCTAGTTTTCATCCTCTCCCACCCATTTTTTTTTTTGTTCCTCAGTGCAATTTGATATGGCTCCTGCAAGTTTAATATCATTTCCTTTGCTGCAGAGGCAGTGTCTGTGTGAGGGTGGTGTGTAAGCGGGTTATAAATACACAGAGTCTATTTGACCATGGCTGTGTGTGTGGAGGGGGGGGCGTGTGTGTGTGTGTATACCAGAGCTTTCATCTTGATTACACTAAACCACCAATAACCTGCACTGCAGCTAATAACATTCAGCTCAGTGTTGCTTCTCTATATTCATCTATGGCTTCTTACCTTTTGGCAAAGGCCATTTAGTGAATGTGATATTAATCTCTCCAAAATCACATTATTCTGCAGCTATTTTCTCAGAACTACTGTAAAATTGTAAAATATATCTTTGATACTTTTGCATTTTTTCACTTACTGTATTTTGTAAATAGTCCTACTATGGGTACATTGTGATGGTATTCATCACACTCTTGTACATTCTTGTAATGCAGTCATCTACATCTTTGAAACACATTTGACTTTGTAACTGTTTTCTTGTGGTAACTAATACTTTAACATGCTAGTTTTTCTTAAATTGTTAATTGGTTTAAAATTAGAATTCTGATATTATTTTTCAGCAGTGGAAACATCCAACTTTATCTGTTTGACATAAATGAGCCTTTGCTTCCTGTTGCAAAAACAGAGCAAAATTCTTCTTCACAGGTGTGAAGTATAGTATTTTACATTCAGTGTTTTACAGCATAACCTGACATAACATGTTGAATGATGTTCCTTCTTCAGAAATTACTTGTAAAGCAGTTTTTTCATTTTAAAACCTACATTATTTGCTAACTAGCAGGCTTCTTTCACCCTGCCTTCTGCTGGTGCATTGCCATGTTTCTTGTTGTGTTACTGTCACTAACTAAACATGTTACAGCACACACGTTAGTACAGACCTGCCCATCAAAACACTACTCTGTAGCGCCACTAGTGGTCAAACAACTCCCCAGGGTAAGTATAGTAGCTCAAAATATAACTGTTATATTTTGAACTACACTTATCGTTGGTTGTTTTCCTTCAGGACTTCATGCTCACAGTCTGTATCATTCCTTCCAGATGTGCCATCATATCCTCCCTACTTGAAGGACCTGATCCACAGCCAGCTTTGCCAACACCTGGGCCTGAGAGGGCCCTGTTGCGAGGGTGGAGGAGGAGGCGGAGAGGGAGGTGGCAGCGGAGAGCCCTCTCCCTCGGCAGGCTCTCCGGACACCCTGTGCTCCAGCCTCTACAGCCTGGACGAGCACCACCCGCTGCTGCGGGATCTTGGCAGCCACCGCGGCACCCACTCCCACAGCAACGCCGCCGAGCTCGCCGCCAAGATTCTGTCGGCGCTGCAGGGAGGGGAGGAGCTGCTGCTGGCACGACTTCAGAGGGCGGGGCAGAGCGGGCCAGGTGGGGGGGACTGCGGCTTCCACAGCTTGGGCGGGGGAGGGCGGGGCATAAGGCCCTGCAGGGGTCAGGACTCTCCTTGCTACTCCATGTCTTACTCTGAGACGTACCTGTCACCAGGTGAAGATGACGACACCCCCTGCAAGGACTATGAGACCACCGTGTGCCAGGTGGAGGCGGAGGGAAATGGAGTGGAGTACGACCCACGCAGGAGGGTCTCCGACGTGGCCTCCTCTGGGGTTGTGTCTCTCGATGAAGAGGATGAAGAGGAGGAGGAGAGGGCAGGAGATCCAAACAACCAATGACTCCTCTCATCTCCCCGCAGTGTTTTATCCCTCTGAACTCTTGGAGGGTTTTCTTTTCTCGCAACAACTTCCCCTCTCCTCCATGGTGTCTGAAAAGTTTGAACTTCCGTGCATGTGGTTTTTTTTTTTCTCCTCTGACTGAAACATAAATCATCCGTCTTTGCCTTACTTGCAGCATTTCAACTCCTCCTTTCCACCTCGTAACTGCTTTGTCCCCATACAGTGTACCAACTCTATTTTCTTCGAAAGGCGTCCAAACAATCTTTTTTATCTATGTGAAAACAGGAGTGCTGGACTTGCTACAGCTGTCCAGTGACTTACTTGCGGGCATGACGCTCACAGTTTCCGGCTCGCTCTCAACCTGCGAAGTGACTCTAAAAACGGATGCCACCAACAGGCAGACAGAAGGACCCTGAGTCCATAACTCTGACTTATCTTTGCATGTGTTTTGCAAGTGCTGAAATTGATGGGCTGACCCAGTCCTGGGCACGGTTTGTAATCTCAGCTGTTCTGTATAACCCCCGCCCACCTCCCCCAGTGTCTCCCATGGGAGGGAGGGTTGGCACTGCATCCTGGGACCTGCCCTTACCTCTCCCTTCTCCATCCCTCCCCCCCTCCTCCCTTCCCCATCCTTTGCAAGAGACAAAATAGCATCCTTTTGGGCATGGCTTGCTGAGTATGCCAAACTATTTAACCCTGTCACTACCAATTATGAGCAAATGCTGGAATGTCTTCAAAGTGACAGGACATAGTATGTATTTTAAAATAACAAAGTTTAAAAAAAGTCACAAATTATATGACAGAAATGATATGCTTTTATTGTACTAGTTTTCTATCACTCAAACATGTTGTTGTTCACATTATTCTAAGGCATCATTATGAGGGACGTCTGCCATAATGATCAACTAATAGCTACAGGATATTTTGGGGGGGTTCTGTGGATTTCTGCATGGAAGACACAAGAACTTTTGTTGTCTTAAAAAAATACACAGCAGCAGCAGCAGTGACGACAACAAACAGCGAGAGAAGTGATCCTTTGGCGATTCGCGTTCGACAGGAAGTGGCACAGCTGGAAAAGACAGAAAAGTTATTTTCTGTGTAGAGATGAGTTGCATCGGAGATTTTCTATATTTTTGTATGCGTTGTCTTGCTTTGATCTCTTTGCCCATGCGGCGTGCCAGTGTATGTGGTTTTTTGCACGAAGCTAACGTGGCTGTAGATTTCTCCTTTTCTTCGTTATCACTGTGTGATATAGTTTAATGGGAAAAAAATAACAATACAAATGTGAACAAAAAAGTTTTTATTTTATTTTTTATTTCAAAAGAGGATACTGTGATACGGTTTGTTATTGCCATACGTTATGATCTTCGTGAAGAGCTCTTGTTATTTCTTTAATCAAACATTTCAAAATGTTCTTCTTCCTTTCCTCTCATACTGACTCCTGAAAAGCTTTGCCTTTTCTTCTATACTTTCCTTTTTTTCTATAATGTTTGCAAAATGGCATGTTTATGTGACACATGCAGAAACTCCCATCTCCATGGTGACGTGTCTGTCGAGGTTCTCTCAGAGGGACTGTCATTCATACAACTCAGGAAATCCCATTGGACGAGAGCATCAATGCATCCCGCCTGCAGTCATAACACCCCTCCTCTCTCATCCTGTGTGTGTGTGTGTGTGTGTGTGTGTGTGTGTGCTTCTGTGTGTGCATTTTTGTGTTTGTGAGAGAGAGAAGGCCTGTCGTGCGTAGTTATTTTCTACAAATAATTAAAGCACAGATTCAGTCCCCATATCCCTCTTTAATGTTGTTTGACTGTTTAGAAAAGCCTCAATGTGTGAGTCCGTATATTTGACGTTTTGTGCAAGTGTGATTGTGGCTGTATTGTAAGATGTCAGCAAGGTGCTTTAGCTTGCACTGTATATCCATTCCAAAGCCCCTCCAATGCAGCGATTCCCTTTAAAGCAGTATCTGGTCTAGCTGAGCTCTCACTGGAGGTTGAACTTTTACTGGTGCTGGAGATTTTTTTTTTTAAATGCATGCAGTACATACATCTGGAAATTATTTTGAAAATACAGATGGGGTGACATTGCTTAAATCGGCTGACTTCTGAGCTCAAAAATGAAAATGAGGAGTCCCAGTCAGGAGAGTTGGAAAAAACTGCGACAACTCAGGAGGAACCATTGAAGCTGTGCCTTTCATTCATCACCTTTGACCTCCCAAGTTGCACCATCATGATCGTAACATCCTCCATGCTGTCACCCAGGCGATAGCTTGGATTCCTTCCCCTTCTCCCTCCAGAAATGAGTTCGACAGCGGCACCAAATATCCTGCTGCACCTGCTGTGTAATACACAGCTGTAGCTGGAGGTTACAGCAGGCCCGTGTGCGTCAGTGTCCTTTTGGTTGACATTAAAAGCCGGGCGATGCTGGCGAGGCGAGGTTGTGCTTTTGTCCTGGCGGTGACGAAGGCAATTATCCCCCCCCCCTCCCATTTATCTGCTCACTCTGTCCACCATAGTGCATTTGCTCTGTCTGTCTCTCTGAGTGTCCCCGTCCTCTCCCCGGGCAGTGTGTGTGTGTGTGTGTGTGAGAGAGAAGACGGGCACCTTGGTGTGATGCACTTTTCACTCACCCGGCTATCTTGCTGTCTCTCTCACAGACATGAGTGTCTTTTTATTGTTTTACTTCTGTGGACCTTGACTAAATTCATTCATCTAGTGTTAATCTTTACCCTAATCCCCATTCTAAATTTAATCTTAACCCTAAATCCAATTTCTAATCTCTTTGTCAAAGTAGCACTGTGGTGGATTTCCTCATCTTTCCATCCTTGTGAGAACAGTTTGTCTTCAGAAGAATAGAAACAGAAGAATTCCCGCTGACACACACACACACACACACACACAGACAGCCTGATGAATGTCTCCCGTTCTCCATCCTTCTGTCTCATTCCTGTCATTTCCTGTCTCCTCTCCTCCCACCCATCTATTTGTCTCCGTCCTTTCTTCTTGCCTCCACTCCCTGCTCCTCTCTTTCTTTCTCTCCCTCCCTCTATCCATCCCTACAGAGGGCTCATTACGTAACCAAGAGGATGTCTGAGTGCTACCTATGCCGACAGGCAATTAGCCCACGATTATAAAACCGCCTGACGAACAGGAGATGTGTATCTCCCTCCTGTCTGTCTTTTTTTTCCCAACCTTGTGTCTTTTTCCCCTTCACTCCATCTGCACCATCCATTCCTTATCTCTCTACCCCGTCCTCACTGCCACAAGCTTTTTCTAAGTGACATATTTTGAGGTTAGCTGTCCCAGAAAGAAAGCAATGGGTGATGAAGAGAAGTGCTTCTCATTTGCCTCTCTGTTCAGAAAGTGATTCATATTTCGTAGACCAATAACATAAGAACACCCTGCTGTCCTTGAGTCAGACAGATGTGTTTAGAGTGAAATATGTTTCTTATTGTGTGAGTGTGTGTCTCTGGGCAGTGTGTTTTAGTTATTTTGCTTCAGGCATGCGCTGACATTGGATACTTATCAGAGAAAAGAGCTCCAGTTTGTCTGTGTATGTGTGTGTATGATAGTGGCAGGAGAACCCAGCGCTATAAAAATACATCAAAACATCTGTCGGACAGTGTCAAGGCAGAAGGGCATATTAATATTTAGTTGGTGTTGGCGCCGTGGTCACTCTATAGCCTACTTACCATTTTAGAACAAAGCTGAAGGGCCCGGGGACGGCTATTCACCACACACCCTGCCCCCCAGCGGTGAATATTAGGACAAAACCTGTGAACATAACTGAGACTGAGAGTGCGAGGACTGCTGTAGGAACTGAATATAGACAGTGTAATCTTCACAGAGAGCAATGGTCTGTGTTTAACCCACATTAGCCTCCACCGTCTTAATTAAAACATCCAAAAATCCTCGGGGGGGTCGGATGCACACAGTGACACTGGGCGCGCACGCGCACACTTGTGAGAGTTCAGAGAGTAAAGCCATACAACTCACCTGACAGAGACACACTGAGCTAACAGGGTATAAGGAAAATTGATGACCCAAAATGAATGTACTGTCATTCACATGCTAATATCACCATCAGCATCAGTCAAACACACACACTCAACCTTCTCCTCCCTCTAAAATCCTATCTTTCTTTCTTGCTCTTTTTTTCCTTTATAATACTTTTCTTCCTCTTTTGGCTGAATGTAATTATTAGAATATTGCCACCATGGATTTGAAAAATAAATCTTTGTTTGCTGCATCTGATATTATTTCGAGTTAATAAAATATTGTTATTGTTCTTTGCAAAAAATACACATCTGGTGTGATGTGATCTTTTTTTTTTATGCCAAATGAACAAGAGTCAAAGCAAGATGGGAGGATTAGTGTGGAGAGCGCCATTAATCTCACTGGATTCCATGTAGTGTTTTATGGTTATGATCAGATAATGAACTGTCACATGCACCTCTTTCAACACCATTCACTACTGGACATTCACTGTGGTACACACACCATAAAACATGCTGCAATTAGCTCCCTGACATGACATCATCATTATGAAGTTATTACCAGTGAAAAGGACAGCAGTCAGAGACACAGCACAGGGTCGAGCTGGTCTTACGGATACTACAGCAGTAGGTATTTCATTTTTCCATGACATCATGGGCCCCCAGGGAGCTCAGTAATCCATTTGGTGGGTTGGGAGAGGGAAGGGATGGAAATATCAGAGCAGGGTGTGATGGATTTTGGGTTGATTGGAGTGTAAACAAGATGCTCCTTGATGAGGTTTCCAAAAAAGGTGAAAATAAAAGAAAAAACGTTTTGCAGTATATGAAACATCAACCAAATAAAGGCCTGAAAATGAGGAGCATGAGAAACGTTTAGGTTTGATGTTAATACACTTTCAAGAAAAGACTAAAGACTAATTTGTTCCGGGAATTCAACAGCACTTAAATGACAAATTGTTTCTATAAGTATAGCGTATTGCACAATACCATAGTGGAATGATATTTCTAGTTTGAATGTATTGTATTTGATAATGTACAGAGATCATTGGTTCTTTGATTTAATGCTCTTTTGATTCTGCCATTAGCAGCGATGTACCTGCTTATAGCACTTGTGATTCATCACCAGCCCTTACAAGTCTGATGAAACATCTGGTTGTTTTCAATCATGGTTCTATGCACTTGATGTAAAGCTCTTATTTGTGGAAGTCGGTTTGGATAAAAGCGTCTGCTAAATGCCTAAATGTAAATGTAGCTTTAAAAACACCTATTATTAAAAAACACTGAGGATGAGTTACCTAATATATAAATTAATATATATTAATAGCCAGGGTATAAAGGTCAGTTTGTGTTTACCTTTTGCAGACACCAATGACAGCTCTGACAGAAGCCAGTGGTGGCATCCGTGAGGCTGGAGTCATTCGCTGTGACGACAAGTTTTACTGTGCACAAGGGACAACTTGCTGCAAAGGATCCACGGGCCAGTGGAACTGCTGTCCCTATCCACTGGTATGGATTGTGCATCAAATATTAAAGCCACCATGAAATAATGGTGCAGTGATCTGAAGGGAAACAATTTAATAAAAGTGCTTGGAAAAGAGGAATATCGAGGGTTTAATGCACAGAACAATTAAACGATCAACATTATTTGAAAATGTGTCGGACCACAAACTGATGCAGCTGACATGTGTTTGAATGTCCTTATTCTGACTGTAAACCTATAAATGAACCTGCTTGTTGCCTTTACTGCAGTAACTTACAAGTCAACACTGTATTTTTTCTTACGATTCAGGGCACGTGTTGTGCAGATGGTCGACACTGCTGTCAGTATGGATATAACTGCGACCCCACGTCCTTGACATGCAGAAGAGGGTACACTCAGATCCCCTCAGGAACACAGGAACATGCCAAAACAGATTGAGGACAAATGTGTGCACTGTAACGGATTTATTTTTTAATAATTTGGGTTCATATTTCAATTAAAATCAATGCATCATAGCCTCAGTAGAAATGAACACAAACTGGTCAAATTTGCATCCAATGAGTATTTTATGTGCTTACAACCTTAAAAGATAGTTTCTCTTATCTATGGTAATTTCCATTTTAGATGAATGATTCTGTATATTGTATTGGTTCTCAGAAGGGATGGGATGCCAACATTCATTTTCAATAACCAGGTTCAGTTCCCTGCAAAAGTTTGTATCCATTGTAGTGATGCAGTAAGTTTTAGAAGTAGACAAATCTCGCGGAACTTTATGTCAACTTCAAATAATTTCATGGTCTTTTCTAATGAAACATTTTAAAATAAAAATAGAAAAATGTGAGTGAATATTTTTTTTCTATTCTATTCTGTTTTCTAATGCCGCCTGAATTGAATGTGTGGTAGAGTTTTCCATAATTTAATATCATTATTTAAAAATGGCTTTTACTTTGAAAATAATTCACCGAAATGTGTTTTTCGTTGCGACCCGGCTCGCTCCCATTTGGTTCCCTAGTGTATCGTTCCGTGTGGACGTGGAGCGCACAAACGGTGGAAAGATGAGTCAACTCGAAGAACTAAAAGTGTTTGTCTCCGAGCGGCTGCACGCGACTGCTTCTGAAATATTAGGCGCTATTGAAAAAACGATAACGGATTACGAGGAGCAGGTTTCCCGTTTGAAGGAAGACAACGACCGCCATCGTTCTCTGTTGGACATGATCCTCAAAGCCAAGTTAACGTTACCTCAGGCAGAAGGTGGGTCCGCCCGAACCAAACGCACTTACCCCCGCTAGGAAGAAATGTCTCTGCTAAACAATGTCAACTATTTTTATTAAGTCTCTGAAGCCGCTGACGTTCAGTTTCAGATGATCTGTTTTAAGTGTAGCTAGCTAATGTTAGCTTTCTCACACGAGTACGGATTGTATAGTTGCTTCATAACATAACGTTAATTCCTCACAACACTGAAGATACCAGGGGATGTTAAGCTAGTCTTATACTTTGTGGGTTTTGGTAAAACGTTGAATTGCTGGAATTACACCAGTAAAACTCGCTAATGGTTTAATGGGGTATGCTAGCTTTGGTTTACAGTGGCTATGTGTTAATTCACAAATTACTAGATAATGCACGAGAGATACAAACTGGATGGATCTGTTGCAGTTGGTTGAATTCAGGATGTCTGGCATCTCCCCTTGCAAGCAGTTATTTTAACGCTGATGCCATTTAACGTGAATGGTCAAAGAGAACAAATAGAAATGGTGAGCTCATTACCTGTGCTGTGGTGAAGCCAAAGCAGTGTGCAACAACACATTACTATTAACGACGCCAGAAATATTGAGAGCTTAATCAAGGAACCATTGCAAACTAAAGCAAAAAGCACCTCGTGGAAATGATTCTTCTAGCGAGTCTAATACAACATTGACGACTGTTTAATACATTAACTATAAACCTCGGCATCTCACCAGCAGATGCCGCAAACAGCGGCTGAGTGTGCCACCGGAAGTGCCACTGCTAGCTGCCGCTGCCATTTCCATGAGTAGTAACTGATTTATAAATTCACCTATAGATGCCACAACATCGGCATCCCCTCTGCAGCAAAAATAAAAATGTATTATTCTTAGTCTATAGTTTATGAACGCTTATAGTTATTAGACTGAGAATATCCCATTATTTTCAAGCTAAAATAAGAGCGGGTGCAAATCACGGCAGCTCCAAAGTCAGCTCTGCCAAATAATGCACCCCCTGTATGTATTCCTTTACAGGAATTTAAGGATAATAAGGATACTTTATCGTCACTGATGAATCCCACAAAGAATACTGTATCGTTTTCAAGCCGTACTTTGACTTAGAAATCATTACACTCTCCGGTAGTTTTCGCTTTTCGCTGTGCGCGGTCCCGCGACGGGAATGTAATTCTCGGCAGGCAGACACAACTCGGCGTAACACCGGAAGTTCCACTGCTAGCTTCCGCTGCCACTAAATTTAGCTTGCTGGCTCATCGTTTTTCACGCTGCTTTAGTAGTCATAGTCATCAAATGCAATGGTGACACATTTGACTAATGTCACTGAGTAAAACTGTCACTGAGGCCTTTTTCGCAGAAGACTTTTTGACATGTCACAGTAGGAAAAGTACAGGTGTAAATAATAGAATCTATGTCAGAAAGGACTACAGATGCTCTGTGTGAAGCGGTGCTTGCAAGCAAATGCTCAAATTCTGGCAGCTGCAAGCATGGCATACTGCCATGTCACCCAAAATGCCATAACAATTGTTATGAAAAAATTGACATGTCAATGTCACAAAAATTGACATGTCATTATTATGGTTTCATTATATCATTGGCACTATGTTCATTAGCTCTCCAATTTCAGAACCAGCGTGTGTATTTTCTAAATTGGCCGTTGTTCCTGTTTTCTGTAAACTCCATCATCTTGTTCATAAGGAGGATAAATGGAAATATATTTGAATGATGCCAATACCACAAGGAAATGGCAATGGTTTTTAATATAACGTAACTATGATTTTATTTTACGTTGTCCTCAGCTCCAACTTGTTTTGTTCTTTTCTTTCTCTGCAGAAGGTCATGGCACCAAAAAACAGGATACCTCCACTCACGCTGGCCCAGGTGCATCAGTTTCAAGTCTTGCCCGCAAGGCCCCCTGCCGTTCCAGTGGTAGGACTTAAGCCTAACAATAAAATCTTCTCTTCACCAAAATCAATTCCTTAAACTCCTCTATGAAGATCAACAAAATGTAATTAATTTGTAAAAAAAAAAAAAAAACTATCTTTCCAGAACCCGTGTTTCCAACTTGGACACCAGTAACTACTCATAGTCATTCCAGTGTGATGCACTAGTCATTCATTACATTGTAAAAACATGTTATTACTGTTGCCTGCAGCTTGTTTTTTTCCAGTAATGACATAACACCTATTGATTTGTACATACTTACGTTTGTCTTTTTCCATCCTGGAGGGGTATTCCAGTCATTCTGTACAAGGCCTTTGTTGAAGTCTGTCGTAACTCTTGTAATTCTATTCAATATCATACCATTTTGTAAAGTAACTCAATTAGATCCTCGTTTATTTCCAGACTTGCAGTGTGTCTTCACCTCACGCGCCGACTTTCTAAAGTCTGCATCCAATGACAACTGTCCCTACTGCATCAAGCCAATTCAAGGCACTGAGACACATTTGATGAGGAAGCATTATCTTTTTGCTGTTCATTTTACTGAGAATTACACTGGTAAGTTTTATCAACATAAAAATCGAAATATTATGATTCTTTATTCATTATAATAGAGGACTTTAATCTTCAAGTGTCCTAGCTGATTTTCATAGCATGGAAGTGTGCTAAAACAAGCTAAAATAGTGATCTTGTCCAGCCATTGAAGGCTTTTACTAGTAGTTAGTAGGCTATCTTTTGTCTTTTCAGAAAAATTTGTTGTACCATGTACATGCAAAGACAGGATCCAGGGCAGAAGTCACTGGCACTGCCCATATTGCAGAAAGATAATTTATCGGAAATGCAACTTTGAGATGCACATATATAAACAACATGGTATGTACCATTCCTTTCATTTGTTGTAAAAGCACATAAAGATTTTCACTGACTGAAAGTTATTCTTGACTACTGTGTCTTTTTACTTTACAGGTTATACAATACTGCAGCAAAGCCAAGACACAGGTTAGTTTACAATATGTCCGATGCCCGTCAAGTGTTCCCAAATGATGAATTATTAGCCATTCCAATTTCAGAATAAGGCTGTCAACACTGTTGTAACTAATGTTGATTTTCATTGCACAAGTACAAAAACCCAATGCAGCACCTGCATTGTTTTGCATTCATGCATGCATTTATCTTACATAACACAACATACACAATCCTGCAGCAGTAACATCTCTGATTTTAAAGACATGGCAGACAACGGTGCATTCAGTGTTATTGGCGTTTCAGAATGATGCAATCATTTCTACTACAAAAGGGATCTTTTTTGTCTACTTTTCATATAAAAAAAAGAGTATTCTGAGCTGTTCTTGCCACAAGGATATCCCATCTTCTTAAAACTTATGTGAAAAGTGAACATTTTTGGATGTGTGGAAGCATAAAATCAGCTTTAAGTATATTAGTCTGCTCCTTTATAATATATAATTATTTTTAAAATTGTGGAAATCTGTAAAAACCAAAGCCAAAGTGCTGTTTTGATAGGCAGTAGGGGTGTGTATTTACTGAGACTTGCAAAGGAATAGTTTAGTGGCATTAAACAGACATTTAGCAGTCTATCTATATAATAAAATACATTGCTCTGTCCTTCCCCTTAGAGATGGATCAGCCCTCTGTTGCTCCATTTGAAGAGGAGGGTCCCCTGAGTCCTGAACCCTGGTGTCAGCAGGGCAGTCTGGACCAGGAGGAGCAACCGGCCGCACTGCTGCTTCAATTTAAAGAAGAAGAAATGTGGAAACGAGGTCTGATGGAAGAGCATGGTATGCAGAACTTCACTTTCACTGCATGTAAAAACTTGTGATGCAAACAACATTTTTTTTCCTTTTACCACAGTGAGTCATCCTGAGGAGCAACTGCAGATCAAATGCGAGCAAGTACAAATAGGTCTGGAGGCAGATCATGCCCAAGACTCTGCACTCAACATTGTCTGTGCGGACAGTTATATTCAACATCCCAGCGAAATCAACACTGTTGATAGCGGCAAGGGGCATCCTCTCCCTAATTCTTCAACTCAACCTCTGGAAACTCTGTCTGATAGTGGGGTTGGTGAAACACGGCGGCCGGCTGGGGAATCTCATCACATCACTAAAGACAGTTCTGTTACTGAGAATGGAGGCAGCAGCAAGCCCGAGGAGTGGAAGAAGAACCGTTCGCCTTGCTCTAGTTTAAAGGCACTCAGTTCAAAGAAGAAAAAGCACGTGAAAAGATCATTACCCCCCCTTAGTTTGAATATAAAGAAATCAACACAATTGTCAGTCAGTCAGAATCCCACAGGTCCTTATTGTTGTAAAGCATGTGGAAAGTCCTTCCATTACATGTACACGCTGAGGACACACGTGCAGACACACACAGTGGACAAAATCCGTATTTGTGGAATTTGTGGAAAACATTTAGAGTCCACAGAGAGCTTGGTCCAGCACCTACAAAGCCACACAAAGAGAAATAAATGTGGTATATGTGGCAAACAATTTTCTAATAGTTCCCGTCTGAAGCGGCATAGGAGAATTCACAGACCAAAGGGTCTAAATATCATGTAATCAGCCTATAAACGACAGATGGGTGAAGTACTACAGATGTGGTGAATGCATCAACCTGCTGTGATTATTGGATTCTAATCTAGAGTAAGATCTACTAAATGGGAGATACCAGTCCAGTGGTGTATTTATGGGATGGAGTCCAAGTGCTGGGCAGTATGTTAATGTTTTATTGTTTGTTGTATATAACTATGTAATTCAGTTAAATTTTGTAGACTTCCGATAAATAAACTTTAACGTCCGATTTCTTCTCTGTATTTTTTACACAAGTCATCAGTTTGGAAGAGGGAGGCGTTTAGGTAGATAGATCACAACAACATGAAATAGATTTGACTATTCTCTGATGTGAACTGCAGTGCAGTAAACATCAGCCCCAGGGCCTAGTGAAAACTGGTTTAAATTCAAGTTGCTGTGACTAAAATCAACAGTTCAGGCTGTAGCCTCAAATCCAGGCATCCAAAGTGAAACTGAAACTGTCACGCTGGACCCTGGACTGTACCTGTTTTGCACTGCATTTGTCCATATCAGTAATATAATAAATCTTTACTGGAAACCCAACAAATGCCACATAATTAAAAAAATAATAATTGTGGATATCTGACACATGGAGCTGAAATATGTTTCATGTCTATTATCAAGTGAAACAGTTATCCCTAAAGGACAATTTAAGCACTGTGGGTTATGGGAAATCAAATAATGATCAAGTTACAGTAAACTGCGACAGAAATTTTAAGTCCACATAAGAGCATTTCAGGCAAAGCGGTTAAATGTCAATGAAAATGTTTCGGATTTAGGGATTCATAATTCATAATTGCCTGCGAACGGGCCGTTCTTTCAGCCAATCAGTGGGAGTGAGGAAAACTGTCGGTAATGTTTGCTGGGATTATGTTTTGTGCAGTTTGTTGTCTGCTGTTTTTTGGTCCCAACTTTCCCGTTTTGTCACGTCTGTCCCATGATGTGGTGCGTTTATCCACGGCAGGAAGGAAAGGGGGGGGGGGGAAGCTGCATCGTTTTTTCCTCCGCTCCTAAGAGTCTCATTCAGTTCCCCCCCGGTTAATTTACAGTAACGTTTACTCCCGGGCGAGTTACTGCCTGCCTCCTTTTGGTTTCACACGGGGAACATGGCTGTGTTGAAGATACAAGACCAGGTAACGCTTTCTATCTAGCTAACATTTAACGCGTTGGTGTCACTTTTTGTAAAACTGAATGACGCTAGTTTGCTAACAGTGTTTCTATGAAACGTTAGTCAGCACCGTTGTCACATCGATTGTCCATTTTAGTTAATAGCTGGACTTTACTCACATTAAACGGCTAAGTTTATTCATGTTGGCCAGCCTGGTGAATGAGAATGTGAAATTAAAGGACTAGGGGCTAAGTTAATGTTGCTTAGGTTTGCTGTCGTATCTTACCGTTAAGTCAACTGGCATGTTAGCTAACTAGCTAGCGGTAACCAGTTAACCGAAAACCAGTTAACGTAACGCTAAGAACCTCTCCAACGTCGTGTCACCTGTTGCCTTACGTTAACTTAGCTCGGTTAGGACGGCCAGTTTCGTGTCAAATCAGTGTTAACACGACCATTTGTCTGTTTTTTTTCCTCGTTGTTTCTGACTGTTGCTGTTCGTTGCTTTTTCTGGTGGCGATGGACTGGTGAACACAGCTGGATAGCTACGAGGTTAACAGGGTGGCTAACTCCCTTGCTCTGCTAATGTTAGTTAGCAACTTGGAACTCGAGCAAGACCGGTATTAAGCCACCCAGTTGCAAGATTATTCACGTAAAGCTAGTGAAATGTATGATGTTGAATTTGATTAGCATATTTCCGAATTGACTGACTGCGGGCCGA
The DNA here is from genome assembly GCA_036024295.1 of Nannoperca obscura. Lineage (NCBI taxonomy): Eukaryota > Metazoa > Chordata > Actinopteri > Centrarchiformes > Percichthyidae > Nannoperca > Nannoperca obscura. Next base: position 16,012 of record JAVQJL010016090.1, read on the forward strand.
TATTCTACCCATGAACTCTGCTTTGTCAGATGTCTAGTTGAGCTTTTCTCCGGGGTAGCTGTGGGCAGTCACCTGTTGCTGGAGATAAGAGAGGCTGTCAGACTGAAATAGCAGGTGGTGCTGGGAGCCAAAGTTTCCAGCTGTGGTCATGAATTGGACACTTTCCACGAGCTTAAATCCGTTGTTATGATCACTGCTGGGAACTAATAGCAGTGCTACACATGGCATTGTAGTGGGCATTAGACACATGCATCAGTAACCAGGTAGTGGAATTAACAACATTGTTTTAGTCACACACACATTTTCTTAGTTAAAGAATTTAAAAAAGGGTGTGTTTAAAACATGTGTTTATATGTTGCACAACAATTTAAAGAACACTTACTAAATACTTTTGTCAGGATAGTTTGTGTATGTATGTATGTATGTATGTGCTCCACAGGTAGAGGGAAGTAATTCATTAGTAAAACAATTCATTCAGCTGATATATGAATCCACCAAAATTTTGATTTTTTTCTAATGAGTAATTATTTACAGTGTCACTTTAAAAATACTAAATATTTCTTGGATTCAGCTTTTTTTAAACATGATCTATGATAGATTGAGTGCAGTTTTATGACAGAACTTGCAATTTAAAGCTACTTTGGGCTCTTTTAACTTATTTATTACATTTTACAAACTAAATGATTTATAATAATATATCTGATTGAAAATCATTTTTAGTTGCCCCTATAAAGCACTTGTGGGAGACAAGTGCTTGGCAAAAGAAATCATTAATTTAGGCCAAAACACATAACATGGCCTAAATTAATATTGTTTTGTAACTCTGTGGAGTTCAGAAAAAAATATGACATGCAGTCAAAGTGGGTCAATGATTGTGCAGCTCTGTGGCCTGTCCTGGTCTGACCACCAGTCTTCCGGACAGTCAGGAGGACCGCGACAAACGGAAGAGTGTGTGTGATAAGATCCCCCTCTCTATTCTCCATTGTTCTCTGTAGTGCTTGCTGACAGAGAACTGGACAAAGGGACAAAAATAGTCTCACTCGGAGCAGTGCAGGACTGGAGACAGGAGGAAGTGTCACTTCTGTTTGTCCTCTAGAGGGCATCCTGTAGCTTTGGAGCATGCAAGTGCGTCCTAACCTGGCTGTGGTCCTGCCTGAAGAGAGGGATGGTAGAGGAACATGCTCACTGAAAACAGAAGGTCAAGCACACAAGAGAGCGTATTGTAGTTTTGTTTGTGTGTTTTTGCCCGCGGCTTTTCAGATGTGTCTACGATGCATACATCAGTAATGTGCTGTTGGCTGGTAGCCAAAGAGCCTCTAAGCACCACGTAACAGCTTGTTTGTGTACTAGTGAAATGTGTACAGTACACATACAGAACATTTACTTGTTTTCACTTGTCAGGCTTATCCATTAAACGAATCATCATGACTGTGCTAGTAGACATAGTCAGTATGCCAGATCACTGTTAGGATATACACAGCAGTACACATTATAATACATTACATTACATTACATTTAGGCATTTAGCAGACGCTTTTATCCATAATAAATACATTATTTGCATATGACTAAAAGCAAATGAAAAGTGGCACCTTCCACAAAAGAGTCAACGTGAATGTCAATGTTGATTTCACATCAGGGTGTATTTTGGTGCATTAAAATTTTTCTTATATTAGTTCAGATCCATGTAATGTTAATGACACATCCTCAGCTTGCTATTCAGTCAGAGTATTTAATGGATAGCACGTCAACATATACATGTAATGCCGGGACAGCAAAGCTTTATTACAGGTCACCTCCTCTTGATCTTTCAAAGCTTTGAAATCTCTAAATGTTAGCATCTATGTTCATTGCTGCTGTCTGTGTCCCAGGCAAACACACACACACACTCACACACACACGCTGGGCTTTGTGTTTCTGGACTGGGATTACATTACACACACAGAGTGCATCGTGTTGCAGGGTCAGAGCAGAGGTCAGTGCAAGCTGCATACTTTCACTCACACATGCACACCGTCACGTCGGGTCTCTCTCATGAAGTAAAGCTCAGAGTTTGTATTGGAATTTCATTTGTGGGTAGTTTTGATGAAAATGTGCCTGCATCCTCTTGTTGCGGTGAGATCTGGTTCACCTTCTGCATGTTTTCCAAGCGTCCCATTGCTGTCGGAGCACCAGCTCAGCATTAACGGAGCAGGCAGTTGAGCTCTGCCTGCCTCATGAAATCACGTCCAACTCATCACAGAATACATTTGTGTGTATTAAGGAATGCTCATCTCAGTTTGCTGTGGATCCCTCTGTATTGTATGTAAAAGTGTCCCTGCCTGTTCCACATGCTTGTGAGAAAGACTCAACAAATCCACTCTGTAAACATCTTTGGGCTTCGTACCTCAGAGCATCCCCAGTGCTAGCAAGTGGGATAGACAAAACATTGGTTTGTTTATATACTCTGCTTCCCAAACATCGTTCTTAATTTGTGCCTTTGAAGCAATTGTGTAATGCCAACCCAGTTGCTGTAGGAGCAGAAAGGTTGTGTCAGGCTGTGTTTCATATTAAGTTTAGAAATGGCAAGTCCATTAGACTCAGAATGTAGGCCTGCAGAAAGTCTCCATCCAACTGAATCTCTCCGTCTCGTTTGCCCTCCCTCGCTTCGTCCCTCCCTCTGAGTTAATGGGGTTGTGCGGCTTGGCAAGATTGCTCTTTTTGGGATCTGTGTTGAATATGAAGGAGACTCTCTCACACACACACACACACACACACACACACAGACATGCACGCACAGACTGGTCTTGTTAGCTACCGTCACATTCTCTGGCGAAGCCAGTTTGTTCCAGTTTTATAATGAGGAGATGAGGACTTTTGAAGCTATGCCACCAATACACCAAAGAGGATACTGGAACACACACACGTACACCCACCAATCTGGTATCCGTTTTCTTTTACTCTCTAAAATTTAGAAAGAAAGGCCACTTCTATTTTAGCACCAACTTCATGAAGCCACTAAAATCTTATTTAGCAAACTCTAAAAACAACACAGCCTAGGAGTGCACATGGTTACGTTTAGCGCGCTGTGTGGTTGTCTCAACCGTGGCCATTTAATAGAATATGAAGAGACCTTCAATGCTTCACACCATGACTTTAATGTACATTATCAAAGATTAGAGCTTTGTTCAGGTGATTAACACGGAATCCATAAATCAAGGATCAGACAATTCCGATACAGTCGTAAAACATTCGGATATCCAGACAGGGGTTGAACATCAGAACAAGCAACGTGGCAGTGGTTGCTGAAGAAAGCACTGCTTTCAATAAAGAATCAATAGTGCTGCACCATCATTTTGTGCTGTAGCATCATCATTCCACTTCCACTTTTGTTTTACTCTACTAATAAATAAATAAATAAACTCATCAGCACGAGCTGTTCTTCAGTCTAGTATTTCTTGCTTCTCCTGCCATTCATTTGACTTTTTTTCTCTTGTATTTACCACTTCCTCTTTATTTGTTTTATTGTTCTTTACATTCTATATTTTGAGTCATTTAGTTTCTCTCTACTTTCTGTAACCAGTTTGCCCCCCCTCCTTTGCTCCATTCATCTTCAGGTTCCTTTGTGTTTTGCTCTACAGTAGGTAACTGGCTAGGATTGGGGGGGGGGGGGGGGCGGGGGGGGGCGGGGGGGGGGGGGGGGGGCGGGGGCGGCGGGGGGGG